>NQII01002916.1:44659-75437 GCA_002778355.1 Clitarchus hookeri | reverse complement strand
GGGGGGGGGGGGGGGGGGAGCGTTGTAACTGAACGCGAGAGAGCCACGGCTTACTTCAACCTTGTCGTGTTGCTTGCTGGCAAGAAGCCTGTGCCGGCATACAAATGGCCGGCGAGGAAAAGTACAAAGCTACCACAGAAGGAAACGTGTGCTACTCTAACATGCATGCGGTTTGCAAGATCACACGAACACACACTTTTGCAACAAAATAAACAGCCTCAGCGTCACTTTATAAGAATATGTTCCAATTAAATTTAAAGCAAAGCAGTCCTCAATAAACGTGCAAAACGGACGGAGTTTTCCACCCTTGATGAAACCCTACATGTTCGAATGGTAATCCAGGAAATCACAATTTTTAAAAAATTTTTTCTGTAGCGTGGAATTTTTTTCGTTAAACTCTATAAGGGAAAGGCTTTCAGAACAATTGAAACCAGCCAAAATATTATCGTGACTATCTATATACGATACAGTTTTTAACTACCGAAAATATTCGAAACTGAGACACGCTTTGCCAACAGTTTTATATCAAAATTATACTCGTACTTGTCGTTCCGCGCAAAACCCTAATTACAAATAAACGTAAAAGCTAAAAAAATATCTTCAGAACTTTACACCAAAAGCACAAATGCATAGGAAAATTTTCAGAATTGAATTTTGACAGCTAGAAAACATTTTATAAAATTTACAATACATAAAAATGTCACATACAAACATTTCAAGAAAAATTTAAAAGATAGATGACAGTTAAAAACTGCTAACTATTTTTCACCCAAGAATGGAGTGCTATTGCATGAAAAGTGCATAGAATGTGTCATCTGCGTACACGTGTATGCATGCATGCGTGTGTGCATCCTTTCCCCCTGGAATTAAATTGTTATATATTTTTTAAATTTATTTGCTTTTATCGACAGAAGGACCCTCTACAAGAAACAATAACAGGAACAGTAAAAGTGGAATACGTGCATTCCAGCGCTAAACAGTGCTCTTCTGCAGAAGAGGGCGGCTATGAAACACCTAAGGAAAACTGTAAAAAAAAAAAATAAACAAGGATTAGTGTTATAAAAGCGGGGGAAACTATCCAAAACACACAATGGAATTTTTTAACCCGCGTACTGAACGAGAAATATAAATACTTCATCGCTCCAGTAACACTCATATCGAGGTGTGCTCAGGTTATAAGTTTGAAGTTATTTAAGGAATAAAGCAAAGGAATTAGCTATTTCAATAGAATCATAATCAATTCAATACATTTAGATTATTCGTTGTTCGAAGTCACTTGCCAGAGTTTTACTATACATGGCCATTCGTAAAACATATCCGAAGTAATGAATGGCTTATTTACAGTTAAACGTGGTATAACATAATTTTATTTGTTGATCAATATCTCTCTGCCATCAAACATTTCCTTTATGATTTCGGTAGTGTCGTCAGTATGAATACTGAAGCTATTTTTTAACATATTGTACAATATTATTATTTTTGAATAATTCTCCTTCCAAATGCGAACACTTTAACACGTTATTATTTCCATAACTTCACAGAAATAGTCAAAAAATTAAATTTGATCATCTTCAGAGCGAAGGTTTGAGTCTTCTAAATTTTGTTCCTAAAATTAAGGAGCTTGCGAATCATCATCATCATCATCATCATCATTTGTCTTCTGCTAAGTCCGAATACTTGCAGTTATTAAATTCGTATTTCGATATTTATTTCTTAATTTTTTCTAATCCTTAACAATTTTGAAAAATTTGCCTATTATTATTAGCTACGTTTTATATTTCCATTGGTATGGTGTTATTATTGATACATTCGAAGATGAGCCGAGTTTTATCTACTTTGTTATAATAATGTTGAGCATCTCAATATTAAACATAAGTCTTACTGTCTTAGATTTGAACAGTTCCGGGTTCCAATTCAAAGTGATTAAGCTCATGTCGTTTGCATTTATTTTTCGAGAAAGCATTTCATGAGTCTTAAACATAGTACGATTGTTGTTCTGTGACAAATTAATTTGTATTTAATTTTATCATCTGAGTGTTTAAAACATAAGAATGGTACTTTTAATTATTTTTGAAGAAATAACTTGTTTTATGTTTGTGAAATGATAAACACTATTTGAGTAACAAGCTGTCTTTTGTCCCAAAAACACGAAAACGATGCTTATTTGTCAGCAGTAAAAAAAGTATTTCAGGCTTGTTTTCGTCTTTGGAAGAGTTTAGCTTTAAAGTTATTTTTCCTCCCATATAACGCTTGTTTATAAGACGTCGAAATGACAGATTTACCATTTTCCCTTTAGAATTTATTATTTTAAGATAACATAAAATATCCTTTCAAGTTCTAAAAAATTGTGAAATTTACAATTACTGGAAAATAAAATAATTTTCGTTTTATGTTTACAGGGCAGCTAGTTACAACAAGATGTGTAAAAGTAATTTCCTGGAATTAAAATAACAATTTCGTTTCATCATATACAATTTGATGGGGCACCGTTTCTTACCCAAGGCACTATAGTTTAAAGTGATCTGTTAAAATACCACAAGCGAATTCGTAACCAACTTTCGTGAAAACCCAAGTATATTGACTTAAAAAAGTTGAGAATTAAAATAATAATTTTCATTTCACCCATATACTGCATTCTGAACCCTGTGGTACACGAACTCATAGCCAAACAGACAATTAGATAAGTGCACGCAAGAGTTTTCTTTACAAAAGCAAGTTGACTACAACGAATGGGTTAAAAGTATAAGAGCACCTTTACATACTTCCAAATTTTAATGCCAAGTTTGAGTTTTACGTAAACTGTCATTTCTTCGTGCGTATTTTACAAACTAAGTTTTAAGTAATTTTTTGATTAAGGTTAATTAAATCATTTCAGTACGTCAACTGGTCAACGATAGCAAAACGGTCGGGTTCATCGGACCCATTAGCCGAATGTTAAACAACGCAGAAATCTTTCATCAAGCGAGAAAAAAAAACCCAATGAGAAACAATTTTTATGTTGCTGTTCGTGTAGTTACCGTCAATAACTGCCTTTTGTTTTTGTATTTCGGATAGCATCGTCCAACCTCTGTGACAATTGTAAATAGACTTCTTCCAATTCATGCAATTTACAAGCATGCACAAATTGAGTATTATCGTAACTGTAAAGAAACATAAATATTGAAATATGATTTAATTTTATTCTTTTAGAATAACAGGTGTAAACTTTGTTTAATTGACTGAGATTGTAACACTTCATCCTACGGTTATTATTTGTAGACCAGATATAACGCCAACGTAGTCTTTAGCAGAATGTATTTTTTTATTGCTGGCAACCGCAGCAGAATGATAGTCACACGTACGTGTAAACTTCCATCTTTAATTTTTATGATTTTAAGTATTGCTATACCATATTTCCATTTAACTTGAATCCTCTTTTGGGAACGAGGTGGTATACAACTACAGCAAGACCCGCGCTCGTAGTGCAAGGTTGTTAATTGGAGGAAGTTCAAGATCTGAAGTTTTCTGCTCATCGCCGAGCCATGCTTTCGTCTTCGTCGTTTGTTGCCTCGTTTCTTCGCTTCTCCTGCAGCGACGTCTGAGGCCAGGGCGATGTTTTTCTTCCTAGCGAGGGCAGACGTGGGTAGCCCCCCACGCAATGACTCGTGTATATGCAGTATGCCATGTCACTGACGTAGTACTTCCCTGGATGCAGAAAAGAGGAAACCTCAGCCAAACCGCAGGTGTGCCGAGTGTAAACTAACACCTCCGAGGCGTACCTTGCCTCACATACGTTTTCTTACACACGTGTGTGATTATATTTTAATAAAGGTGCAGATAAAAATAATTACAAACCCCTGAGGTAAGTAGCGCCCCCTTAAAGAGGGCGTTTCGAGATTGGGCCCGTAGGCGTCGATCATCCCCGAATATTGATGGAACGGTGTCAAAGTTCAGGTTAGAGCGTAAAAAGAATGTTACCGCTGTGGAAACGCGAGTGCCCCGAGAAAGCCCACCGACCAAAAGCAACGTCCGCCATGTCACCCACACGAGAAAAGCCCCCGGGGACAGAACCCGAACCACCTTCGCTGGAAGCGACTGAATGGCCACTGCAACACCACTTGAATATGCAACTGGAGACATCCTGTTTACAGCGTATTCCAGGTGGCGAAAGTGACAAGATGTCGCTCCCGCAACATCTTCCTTCAAACTAAAACCGTCGAAATCTGAGTATTTACGTGAGACACTGTACAGTTGCTCACACTCTCCGAAGTGTGCAAGCTCAAGGAAAAAATTATTTCTGCAGCAAGACCATTTTGTGAAGTATTTCATGGTTCATATAAAAAAGTTAAATAAATTTATCTACCTGACACCGGCGTTTTGTGGTAAAATATTATACTTGAATGTAGACTCGCAAGATTACAGATTGTGTGAACACAGAGTATATGTTCACACACACACACACACACACACACACACACACACACATATATATATATATATATATATATATATATATAGCACAGTATTTGGGTTGATAATGGCGGAAAGATTGTGTCACACAGATACATTAAATAGGTGGTAAAATTATGTTAGTCACCATTTATGGGAATCCCATAGTACACTTCGGACGTTCGCCGAATGCTTATTGATGATATCCGGCCATTTTTTAAGTTTTTGTAGAATGTCAACAGCTTTTCGAAGCATAAAAAGATGAATTATTTTACTTTAGAAGAAATGTTTACTAAATTTTTACAACTAAAATTTCGAAAGTTTTTCTTGTTGTTAGTTGTAACTCACAAATATTTTACGGAAATTAGTTTCCAAAGTTTGTTTTTCAAATTTAACAAACATTTACAGTTTTCTGATAACAAAGCAAACCTGAGGATTGGTCTTCGCATAGCGCGGCGAAATGGAATATTTCCGAGAACCCAATGGGCCATTCGTACATGATACACCACTGTTTTCGAAGTTGAATGCTAGCGGTGTAACTGAATATTCTGAGTACAAGTACTTGAAGAACATTGTACTCGTTTTCTAACATGAGTGTTAAAATAAATTACCGACAACCTTTGCACAGTCATTTGTTGAATGAATTTTCTTGTGTTGTCCGTTCAGTGCCCATTTAGTAACAAGTGATAAATACTCTAAGTTAGGCACTAGCTACTTACGTGTCATTGTGGCGAATTTTATTCTATCAGTTGAATCGTATCGGCCACCTTGTTTCCAGTTTTCATTCGTGTTCCCAGAACTTTCACTTGTTACTTAACGGGCACTGAACGTACTTTAGAAGGAAATCCATTAATTAATNCATTCGTGTTCCCAGAACTTTCACTTGTTACTTAACGGGCACTGAACGTACTTTAGAAGGAAATCCATTAATTAATAACTGCGGGAAGGTTGTTGCTAATTTATTTCAGCATGCATGATAGAAAACGTGTACAATGTTCTTCGAAATTCTAACAATACTTATTTTTATGTCGATGCTGTGGTAGTGTACGGGAAACTTGAAGAGCTATGTTAGCCATTGTCATGAAAGCACAATTTTAAATAAAAAACAACAGTTTGAAGTACTTCATGGAACGTTATACATCGTTCTTTCTTCAACGCGTTGCAAACTACCGATGAAGGTAAAATATGTGGACAACATATACTTTCCAATAAAGGGTTAATGTGTTTATAAAGCACATTTCTCACAGTTATCTAACGAAATTTTTCTTCGTGCGTCTTTTATTTTTCGTCTCCACGAGCGTACGNTAAAGCACATTTCTCACAGTTATCTAACGAAATTTTTCTTCGTGCGTCTTTTATTTTTCGTCTCCACGAGCGTACGCGCAGCTCGGAAAGTAATTTCGTTCCCTCGTTGTGTGGCGAGTATATTGGCTGGCGCACGTTGCCGCCTTATCTACTGCGCCACCGCGACCGGCTGAAACAGTAATACAGCCCCCTGATGAATAAATTATGACGTTAAGTTGCAAATTTTACTGGGACGAAGAAAGAAAAAAAGGACTGAAATACATAAAAGAGTATTGGAATCTCCAGTCTGATAAAAATATTACAACCCAAACCTAGAAAATTGGTAGACTGAAAAATACCATGAGAGAACTGTCGTTTATATATATATATATACATTTATTGAAGTAGGAAGAGTAAGGAGCAACTTTAACTAATGGTGTACACGACGGCATCATATTTTACCAATCACATTTTAGCTATCGACAGCTTGTATATCTAGAAGATTCAACCTGCCTGTCCAAAAGACACAGCTCCAACAGTAAAATTGTGTCTTTAGTACCTGAAATATTGTCTGATTTAACAGCAAATAATAATTATTTAATTTTTTTTATATATAATATTTGTGTCTTTTACATGCACACACAATTAAATGACTTGTTATGTGAAATGATACAAGTTGTAAATAATTGCTTTTGTCTTGTGGGAATAAAACGAAAAATTATTAAGGCTCTATAGACTGGTGGGCTAGAATTTAAGTGGATATGAGCTATTGTCAATCACAAAAAAATTTCCGCAAGTAATNGGCTCTATAGACTGGTGGGCTAGAATTTAAGTGGATATGAGCTATTGTCAATCACAAAAAAATTTCCGCAAGTAATGAAACGAGGAATTTTTTTCACGGTTAGAATTTTCTTATATCCCTCTCTCACTAAAGCATGCAAGGAAGTTAGTGAATAAACTTGAAATAATTTTTAATGTGAACTAAATCTTATGAATTAAAAAAAGAATATGCTAGTGTATTAAAAATCTTCTGCCTAGGCGATAGCTATAAAACTAAACGAAAAGATGATCGAAAACAGTCCTACAAAAGATTTTGAACAGTTTATCATGCTATAGAAAAAATTAAATTATAATTTACCCTGCGCGGCTTAACTTGAGTTTTGACTTCCTGATTNATGACTTCCTGACTTTTTTTTTTACTTTATAAAACTAGTGAACATAACTTGACACTTTTGAAATCAAATTTTGGAGAATTTCGTGCCCATAATTACACGTATTTCGATGCCAACGCGTCCTGACGAGTTTCATATCGAGACGTCATACTTGAAATGCAAATATTAAATTCACGAACATAGAAAATGTTTCTATTGTTTTGGTTTGTCTCAGAATAACAGTGGACATAACATAAAAAAATGTTCATGCTTTAAACTATTTTGTGGCATTATTTTGGACTCACGTTGATTAGATATTAGATTCTTCCACGTAGCTCAAGGATACACAGCCTGGGCAGACAGAGAAGCAAGTTGGTATTTGTTATTTTTGAAATGGTGTATTAAACGTGCACCTCTAACTATGCAACATATTCTAAATTCACAACCACAGAACTCTACAGGAGAAAAAACGAGCAAAGCGGGACTCGAACCTACAACACCGCGAATTAACACGTGGTATCAGCTGCTCAGCCACCGTTCGAGGCCACAGCGGTGAAACGAGTCGTCCAAACGTGTTTGTTTTTAAATTCGTTCGGGCAGCCATGTTTGAACATGTTTACGAACGAAACTAGTTTCAGTGGTTACACCTGATAACTGAATGCAAGCAAACGGAAATACTAGCCTCGAATATATGTTCCCATAACTATTTATAATCGCGTCCAGCATTAAAAAAAATTTCACTATATTATTGAATTTAACACAATCCACCTTATTTTTACTGTAACAATAACACGACTATTTAGTTTTTGACCTGGCTCACTATTTATTTCAAAGAATGTAGATAATCCCGCAAATTCCAGCCTATTTTATTGTACGGTCTCTATACTTCATAGCAGCCAATGAGAGGGTGACATGGAGGAAATGTCGTTCGTATGTACTTATGCAATCAGTTCACGTTGAAAATAAGTGACTGCGATCGGAACTATAGTCTATTCGCGGTATCTTCACACTCTTTGAATCAAACCTTTGAAAAACCACTCCATGTATGAAGTGTTTGAATGTTTCCTAAATATTTCATACATCACAAACGTTTTATTGTTCCGCTAGCGTAAAATTATCCCATTGTTGGTTAAATAAGAGTTATATGTTACCTATGAATTATAATATTTAATTTATAATTAATACTGTTGCGCGGTCGCTCCTTTGCATCGCTGCCGCTGACCCGCACGGGCGAGCGAAACAGTGCGTGGAGGAGAGAATAGTAACTTGAGAAACCGGCGGCGTTTACAAAGGCCAGCGGCTGTGTGCTTCCCCAAAAGGCCTTTCATACCTCGCGCGCTCCTGACATTTAGAGTATTGAATTTATGTATTTATCTGAAGGGAGGTTCTGGTTTGATGCACTAGTTTCCCTCAGCTTGTCTCGAGATGTGGCAAGCATTCCATGTGAGGGCGACTGATATTATTTAATTCGCGACGGCCTCCGAGCAAGCATTTCGTGAGAGTCAGGAGTCTGGGCGTTTGTGCGACCTTAAACGATAGACGACGAGCCAGAAGAGCAACGAGTAGCTGCGGAAGTGATCAGCGGAGGCAAAACACGCTACTGCGAGCATCGGTGCAGTGAAGGGTGCGACTGGCAGGCGGGACTATCGAGCTGGATGCGTGAGTGTAAGACATTTCAAATGATGGCAACAAACATAATAAACATGTGTTAATGATGAGTGTGCGTTAATTGACTATAACCAAACAGAGACATTGAGAAGGACGTTAATAAGATTTGAAATAGACATTAAATATTGCACCCACTGAGAAATTAAAAGAGTAATAGTGGAGATAGATAATTTAAAATTGCATATATTAGGTATGTGAATAAATTAAAAATCATATTTAGTTCTTTCATTTTTGTTAAGACCTCCATACCTCACGAACTCGGATATGCTCCATAGGCATCTTGTGACAATAAAACAAAAAAAAAAAAAACTAAGAGAAAATAGGTGTGTTGGTAACGCCTAGTAAGAAATAGTTCTCATACAAAATATTATTAACCTGAGTGCGCACGGATGCGGTGTGTTGTCCCTTTTGTGGAGTTTTCAATACTTGGCTAGGCTTTGTTAGCTTGAGAAGGAGGAATCGCCAGAAAGTGTAACTTTATCAGGGCTTTAAAAAAGTTGTAGATAACCATGCGTGGACTATACACATTCGTATGTGGGCTGCCATAATTACTTCCCACGCGAGTTCCCCATCAATAACTTTTTGACGAAGTATCAGAACCTATCACAACAACGTAAACATAATCGAGAAAAGAATATATATACGTGTTTTTACAGTTCACACAGAAAAAAATTTCTTTTCTAAACTTCATTAGTGGCGGAGCAAGTTCTTTAGATGAGCACGAACGGTAAAGAAATAAGACATGGACTACGACATGGAAGCATTCCAGAATTAATGTGGTGTGATTTCGGAAAACCATGGAAAGCCGAAATCGGGACGGCCGGACCGGGAATAGAACCTGGGACCTCCCGAATGCGAGTACCAGTGTGTTACTACTGCGCTCGGTTTCAACCATTCGTCCTTTTCTCAAAACGGAAATTTTCGAAATATTTCTTAGAGTGAACGTGAACTTAACTTATACTACTTATTGAATGAGTGTTTTTTATAGTTTAACCTGTAACCCAGGGTCCATTACGTAAGGATGTAGGTGAAGTCATGTGCATGTCCCCTTCTTTTGCACACCCTCCGTGACGTCAGCATAAGGGGAGAAGGAAGGACGCGCCAGTAACGAGACACGTTGTTTGTCTCGAAGCAAAACATTTGTCGTCTGTTGCAGAGTTGTAATTTTTTAATATTTTGAGACTATGCCAAGCCGTGCAGTATATGTTGCAAGAGTTAAAAAAAATCTAAAATACTGTTAAAATACGTCAGAAAGCGTGTCCGAGATGGTGAGGCAAGAAGGTCTCAATAAAAATAAAGGAATTAAATTGAATTTTTTTAATTTATTCACGCCACTGTGGAATACAGGGTGGCTTCTAGGGTCGGAGATAATTCCTCCAAGCACAGACTATAATGTGCCTTGAAGGTTGAGGGTATTTCAATAATGTAGTATTTTGGTGTTTCATTTAACTGGATAAATATATTGTCTCGAGTTATAAAAACATAGACACTTCCGAGGTGTGGTACTCTAATTTGGCTACTCGTATTAACTGGGGGTCACATCGAGGTGGAGGGGGTGGGGGTTTCTCTAGACGGTGACTTGATACTTAACTCTGCTGTTGGTGCTGGTATGTGTCTTTGGTGGGTGAGCTCCAGCGATGTGGGCAGCCTTGGCAAAGGCCTGCATTTGCTGCCGTCTCACTGGACTGCTGTTCTACTGACGTATTGAGGTACTGACGTGGCCGAGGGTCCGACGTGCCCCCGGCCGCCCGCGGTGCGGCTGCTCTCTCTCTGCGCGGCGATCTTCAACTGATCACCTCGATGGTCTACTGATTACTCCTCTTGACTCTCGAACTAACCTCTCGGCTCGGTAATAAAGAACTGTCTCCCCATCTTCCCCGCAAGGAGGCACATGTCGCCTTGTTGGGGGAGGGGGTGAGGTGGTAGGAAGCAAAACAAAGCAGCACTTCAAAAACGTGCCATGGTTCCTGAAAGTTGGGGGAGGGGGAGGTGGTACTTTTTCCATAGCTTACTCTGTCAGCTGTTTCTCGGTGCGTATATTTTGACTTCAGGCAAAATACACATGATTATCTTGTGAAATCTCGGCGTTCAACAAATCTCACGGGCTTGCTAGAGGCGTAGGGAATGAAGGGGGGTGAACTACGCAGCAGGACACGTTTAATTGCCGGCACGCGCATCTTTCTTGGCTTGACCTTTCCCTGCTGTGACTGGAATTGACACGTGTCTCTCTAAGCCCCTACACTGGTTATGATGGCCGGGGAGGGGGGGGGTGGTTGTGGGACAGCGCCGCTCTAATACTCCTAATGCATAACACGTCAAGCTGTTATTTACAATCTTAAAATATTTGTCTCCACTATGACTCTAATTATTCTCAGTGAGCGCATAATTTAATGTCTTTCTCAATTTTACTTAAGTCCTTATCAATGTCTCTATTTTGTTTGCAGTCACATAATTCACACACAATATTAACACATATCCAATTTGTATATTGCTATTATTCCAAATGTCTGTCACTGACGCATCCAGGTCAATAGTAACTACAGACATTATAAAAGGAAGCGTACGAAGTTACGCAGTGCGCAATGCTGGCAAGTGTACTCCAATGCTGACACCATGCGCACAAGCGGTCGAGTTTTGGTGACCTGGTGGCTTCACCTTACTTCCTTAGATCACGAAATATGTCTAGAAAATTACCCAGAAGGGACAAAACATCGCATTGGTGGGCACACAGCTTAATACCATTTTGCGTGAGAGCTGTTGTTTACTAGGCATTACCAACACACCTACATTCTCTCAGTTTTTATTCACATTAAATATACATGAAATATTATACTTTGTAGGTTAATATTTTGTGAAATTTCAATTTAACAAAGAATAAAACGCTCGTGTTACATGCAACGTTTAATGAGTGAAGAGATTTGGGCCGCTCTTAACATCGAGCTCTTGAGAGCTGATGAGGGTAAAGTGAGGTGAGAATGGAGCAGTGCCGGAACGCAAGGGGGGAACGGGATATCCCCGAGAAAACCCACCGACAAGCGGCATCGTCCGGCACGATTCCCATTTGCGAAAATCAGGTAGTGACCCGGGCGGGGATTGAACCCTTGGTGGGAGGGGAGCAGTCTAACCGCTTAGCCACTGTGGCCCCTATAAAAGTTGGAAGTAACCGTGAATGGATTATAGAGTATACGTGTCGGCGTTGTTAAGGTTTCTTCTACTACAAACTGGGAAGACCAATGTTAAAAGTTTGGCAAAGGGAAAAATTGTCGACACTAGGTAAGTGCTAGTGTCGTATGTGTACCAGATTTATTCTTTTTTCTACGTTAAAAAGCAGGGCAATTGCAATAATTATTACCTAATAAAATATAAAATAACTTCGTAAATTGGCAAAATTTTTTTCTTTTATAATTCACGTTACTTAAAAATGTAATTAATAACTCCCCCGTGAGAAAGCAGGTTTAGTTGCAAACCTGAGTAGAACAGACGCTAGCGTCGTGTAGTGAGGCGGGCGACGGCGCCGCCTCTCCGACCGCGCACAGCCGCAGGCGCGCGTATCGACTGGAGGGAGTAGAGGTTGCCGCCCGCGTGGGTGGTTCCTGTCCAAGTCCCCCAGTAACGCAGCGCCGCGATGTCAACGTTACGTATCGCCAGCCCCGGCGCGCCGGCCTCCAGACACCGTATTGATTCGGGCCAGGGGGCTCCGGTCCGGCCTGCGTGTGTGAGGGGTGGCGGCCGGATGAAAAAAATATTGTGTGGTTCGGTGGAGAGAGATAGAGAGAGAGAGATAGAGAGAGAGAGAGAGAGAGAGAGAGAGGGCTGGTGCGGCAGACCGCGCGCAGATGCAAGTGTTTGGTTTGGGTTCCGGAACGGGAAGCAGGAAATAAAAAAAAACATAGGCGTAGGCGAAACAGCTTCACTTTGTNGAGAGAAGGGGGGGGGGGAGAAGCACTCGCTTTCATCTGCAGGCGTAGTTTGCCGAACGTCGGACGGGTGATACTGCGTCTCGTCTCTCCCACGATCTCTCTCCCGGGATCCACCGACGTGTGGTATTGGACTCACCGAGAAACTCTTCGCGGGACATCCGATATCGGTTGAGTTGCAGTGCGCTTGTGTTTTTTTTCTTCTGTCCATTGTTGTGGAGGTCAAACGCGCCAGGACCTCGGAACCGCAACTGCCAACGAGCGATGACGTATTCGACTATCTAGGGCACTTCAGTCATCTTGAAAAAGTCGTCTGTCGGTAGTTCGAGGTTAATTCAGCGGTTTTATTCCTCAACCTTTGAGAAATGGTCCTTCCAGGTTACTGCAGCCGTCATAACGTTCTCAGTTGATTGCATATTGCAAAATGTATTTCTATGTATTAACATTTCAGGTAAACATTAAAAATATAATTTTTAGACTAAAAATAATTTTTTTTTTTGTTTCATATACAGATTATATACACCTGCAGTAGTAATAACATATTTGTATTTCTTAAAAATTAAACAGCGTAGTTTAATCGAAGCAAGGATGCTAGCCAGTAGGCCAATACTACTAATATGAATCAATGGCATCGTTAGGCACATGCCAACAGGGTCATTAGTGCTCAAGGAAGATTTTTAATAAAATAGACTAGCCAAATATCTAAAAAATTAACGCCAGGATAACAAAAAGTAAACGAAACCTGTGCAGGAATACGCACAAGAGAGATTCGTTTAACATGGAGTAAAATACACAGGATGTGAAACCCCAGTACAAAACGTAAATTAAAAAATGACCACAACAAAATGAAAAGACCTAGCGTACTGCAAAATGAGAGTCTTGTACACACTTGTAAGTCAGTCACTACTTATTAGTTTCCACTCGCACTGTCTCAGCGTCTTGTGAGGCGTGTCAATTTTACGATGAATCAATCACACCAATGAAAATTAAGGGCACGTGTCTCCAAAAATTAACGCAAATATATATTTTAAATACACGTGCACACGAGTATAACAGTATCATAAGTGTGCATTATGCATTTGTGCGAGGCTATCTATTTACTTGTCATAATGGCTTCACAGCTTCAATTTCTTTCAAAGTTATCCTTTTTTGTTTTTTTTTTTCTTATTACTTGCTAAAGAATAGATTTTATAAAATTTTTTTGCACATTAATTTTTACTCACGCGAAAATTCTAAAACAGAATATTTATAGGGGCATACATAATATGATACAGTGGTTATTGTTATCACATGAATAATATATGGCCACCACTGTAAGTCTGATAGATGTATATTGCTGACGGAAAGGCTTCATAACAGTTTAGAGTTTTGTGCATTTAAGGCATAACACATTTGATGCTCGTTGCTGTCTTACCCTTGGCGCCATAGACTATATGATTTGTGCCGTTTTTTCATCTTCTGCAAATTAACCCAGCATTTACCTACCTCACACTATGGTAAACCATGTTGTGTTGTACTTAGTATGTTGTCTGCATCCTGAAAGTGTTTTCTTACATTCGCAACGAATGTCAGAATTTTGATAAATTGCAGAAGAATTCTGTTACCGAAAAAAGCAGGTTCACCTTGGAATGTTCCTATATGCAAAACATTGCTACTTTGCGGGTTGCTGCCTAAAACCAACTTAGGGGAATATGTTACGCACTAAGAAAGTGTCCTTGCTCGTCGTATGTGATTGGCGGAATATGAGGTAACAATTAGATTCTTTTTGGATGCACTTTGGCTATCCTCGGACCTTTTCCAAGCAGAGGAGCGGTCTGGCGTGTGCGTGCATATATATATATATACATATATATATACACACACATACACGCCGGGACGAGTTCAGGAGCAGGTACTTCTACTTTCTCCCACTCTAATAAAGTAAATGGTTTATATATTTTTATCCTCTGCGACTGTCGCAGAGATTTTCCCAGTGCCCTATTCGCTTTGCGCTGGTTTGCTGCGCCCTTCCATCTATCCCTTCTACTTTCAGCGTTCGTCCGTGGCTACAATTGCGGCCATAGCACCAGACAACCCTGCTGTAGTCGCGATGCATGCGCCTATTTTAAACATAATAACCCCTACCTAAGGCGTATAGGGCTTGCCCTGAGAAGCATCCCAATCTCGAACCGTCTTAGCTACGAACGTGCACGCCGGAAGGCTCACAGAATTACGAGAGAGCTCACGCAGGCCTAAAAGGATTCGGGGGCTCGCCAGAAAAAAAAATTGGGGGCATCAGATACCTCCCAGTGACGGAGGGAGACTTCGTCGGGCATACACTGCGGATAAGAAACTGTCGGCGAGAAGCCGCGCTTCGTGATACCATGATTGATGCTGCCATATGCTGCAAGGAGGGAGTTGCTACTAGAGTTAAAGTATAAATGTAGGACTTAACCTTTTTCTGAGAATAATTGGGACCTAGTCGTGCGGAGGGAAGTTACCTTGCAGAAAGGACTGGGTTTCAAGAGTTATTGTGGGATTGACTGGCATGCTCTTATGAAATAAGGAACTCGTGATCACGTCCTGAGATGAGTGACCTCTCGGAAGAGTAGTAGAGCCGTGGTGGTTCTGGGACACGAAGGAAGTTGTGCAGTGTGAAGTTGCTGAGACGACGGGCTTTTTGGAGTTGGGTGAAAAAAAAAAAGTGTTCGAGAACTGTGAATCAGTCGAGCACTACCAGCATCGCAATGTGTTTGGTAGGGAGCGTGGTTCATCAGTGAAGTACTACATACATATTCAGGTGTCAGGTGAAGGTTCGGCTCCAGGACTGATGAGATGCTGTGATCATGAGTAAATGCGAAGGACGGGAGAGAGTGAAGGACTTGATTTTTAGTTGTTCTTTTTTTCTGGGGAGCATCTCGTCTAGAGCCTTCACAAATTCATAGATATATAGAAGTAAAAGATTTTGTGTACGGTCTTTTAAATGTATTTTGTTGAGTGAAAGAATTCAGGAGAAGCAAATTGACAATTTTTGTAGTATTACAATTTAAATGTTGGTTAAATGGTTTTGTCTTTTTCTGACAAAGTTGATTGGCATTTACAAAGAAAAGAAAATTTTGTAATCCAAAATCATACAATGAAATGTTATATCACTGTTAATTTGCTTTTACTTCCCTACCAAACTGGGAAAGCTAATTCTTGTTCTCTTTTCAGTATTTTTTTTTTTAAATTAGTGCTTTGCATTCCTTACTTTTTAGATTCCTGTAAGGCGGGATTTTGTGGAGGTTGAGATGGGAAGTTGTGGTGGATGTTGAGGTGGAGATAATCAGCCCCAAATTTAATCGAATTGCATAAAAAAATATGTTAGAGTAATTATAGAAACTCATAAAAGCACTTGTTAACATAAACAGAGCTCTGACCTTAAATCTTATCCACGTAATTTATGATAGACATAGACTTATTGGCATTTAAGCAATCCACTGTTGGCACACGGAAATAGGATGAGCACTCTGCCCCATATTCACTCCACGCTTGGCACCCCGCGTTTCTAGCTTGGAACACGAAAACCTTCAATATAGACGGTACCCTAAAGACTCAGTCAAACACTGCTCGGGTCGCAGATAATGGATGTAATGTTATCGAAATAAATAAAACTAAATATGATCCCATATAATATCATATTCGTAAATACATTTTTTTTTTTGTAAATTAGAACTGTTTGAAAGTAACTTGTAAAATTGATGTAATTTATACTGTATAAAAGTGGCTTGAGGTACTACGAGAATTTTATGTATTTACAAGTATTATTATTGTTATCGTGATCTATAATATAAATGTTTGCATAACAGTATTTTGTTGTCTGTAGTCCAATAATTTATAACATTTATTTTTTCAAATATTTTGCTTTATAAAGAAAATAATTTGTGATTTTGACACGCGATTATGAAAAAATTATGGAACATATTGTATTATTTTCTGGAAAACGCCACATAGTTAACGTTAAAAAGTTGAAAAAATGTCACCAATTGTGTTATCTGTAATTTATCAAACGCTCTTGGCAAACGCATTGAAAATTTGAAAAAAAAAAAAAAAAAAAACTCATATTTCTTATGGCACCGTGTGGACAAAGTTTTCGACATGCCTGTGACAGCCAATATATGATTCCTCTGAAACTTCACAAGAATTTGAAGCTCGCCCCCCCCTTTTTTTTTTTGCAGCCACTTGAAATTATTCCAACTGATTACATATCCTGCAAAAAAAATAAATCCTTGAAATATACCGAAATATTGAGTTACACACTCAATTACAACAGGATATAAATCTGGCACGAGTTGTTTGAATTTTATCCTGGATGGCTGACGGCCTTGAATATAAGTAAGTGTCTCGCCTGTATATGGAAAAAAAAGTGGGTGGAGTTTGCAGCGTGGCACTTGCTGACATTTAGCCGACGGACATCTGCCCATGACATGGCGGGGTTTTCGCTAAGAGCCTACACGTCATAAGCTGGCTTTCGGTAGACAACGTCGGTGCTATCAGCTCTAGGGTTTAGACAATTAGTGCTCACATCTCGGCAGATTACCGCTTCCCTCTCGCACGAGCACAGTTGCCGTACCCCGGGGGCAAAGTCAACTTCCACCTGAACGGTGCGCGGAGAGTCAACAATCGCGCTAGTGCCGGGGTAAGGGAGGGGCATTGTTCCATAGTAACACCGTCAGATTGCCATCTGCCGTCGTTACTTCCGCAAATGTTGAGACTCCAAACACGGAGTGCTTACCGATAGTCAGGAAGTCGGTTAGCACGCGGTGGTTACACAGTTACGACGAGAATCTGTTCACGCCAAACGGCTGCGTCCTTGTACTTACAGGACTGAGGGCGCAGACGCAAAAGAAATATTGTTTTTTTTATAGTTTTTAAAACACGCTGGCCACCCACTTCGTGACAAAAACATGTGTATACGGGAAGAGGTGTAAACAAATGTAGTTATAGATGTTTGAGCAACTTCGTGCTCGAGACCTCAAGAAGTATTTATACTCCTCAAAGTTTGTATAGAAATATTACTGATTATCGCTTGTCGGTATATAACCTAACATTGAAATAACAGCTGAACTTATGTCTAGAGAATAATAGATAATCGATACAAAAATCACTACATAAATAGCCTGTTGGTCATATTTTAACATATGTATGACATTCTTTATTTCCATCCATTCATCACGTGGCCAGTATATATTTATTTTCAAACGATAACGGCATTCATTTAACTCATTGATTCACATAAAGGAGAGTTGGGTCAAGAATTGGAATTTTCTTTTCTTTTGTGTTTCAGGAAGTTGCTAAATGATGATGTAGGTTATACACAAGGGAACTTAGGAGGAACTTTTAGCATTTCATACAAATTTTAATTATTAAATATTTTTCTTAAACGGCATTTAAGTGGTTTAATTCTCTTAAAACAAATATCTCTGGATGAAAAAATCAATTTAAAAGAAATTTGTGAATTAAATTTATAGAATTATTATCATTAAAAGTGTAATGAAGAGAAATATACCACTTTAATAAAATATTTTAAATCCAGGTTTTATGGGTTCTTTATTGCAACTCTTAGTACAACTGTTTTATGTAGATGTTTATCGTATATAGGTGTTCTGGAACTTCCTCTAAGCCTGGCCTACATGCAACCTACGCTGCCTCTTGCCAATTATGCATTTCTGTATTTTCTTTTGTCGCAGAGTAGAAAATATTCTGAGGTATAATGGCGATGGCGGTTCATTTGATTTTGATGTACCCATTCTCTAATTGGCTACGCGGGGCCATAGGAACTGGTTTTGCGTCAGATTGGCTACCGCGTGCTGCAAAAGATTTCCTACTGGCTAGGCTGCCGACTGACAAATATATTACCAGGCGCTGATTGGCGAACGCCCTTCCAAAATATTGCTGGTCAGTGACACCATTCTGCTGGCGTGCGCGACTGGAGTTCGCGGTTTAAGCGGTTGTTTCACCTCTGTATAGTTACCTAATCTGTGCTTCTGCAAAGCTATTTGTCACAGGTCAACTTACCTTACACAGCTTGCCAAAGTGGCCTCTCTCTCTCTTTCTCTCTCCCTTGACCTCTCTGTAGCTGACCGTTATCAGAAAGTTGTAATTAAACCAAAGTGTACTGCGCACAATTTAACACAAACTAATAATCAAACTACCCGCATACATTTCGCGGCACCGCGAACCACATGCAAACTACTTTGTCCTCTACCGGCGTCCTACCTCTTGTCACGTGACTTAAATCACAGCAACTTCTTTGAAGCCCGTGTTGGCCAGCCGCTTCGCGTGCACCTGAGGCCTACAGTGATTGACTTACTTCTCTTGTCTCCTGTTATTCAAAGAACATGCCTGCAGCTTGAGCACTGCGTTGCCCTTAGAGTGCGGTTCAAATGAGAAGATTATTCTGGCGCAGTTCTAGGAGAGGGTGTGCCGATGGAGNAGGGATGGCAGCTGTGGTCGTAATAATGTCTGAACTGAAAAGTTTATCGTTAATAAACAGTCCTCTCGACCGTAGTTACACTACTACTGAACTACCAGCCCCCCGCTTTCGGTAAATTGGCCTCGTCCTGCCCGTTTTGAGCTTCAGCGCATTCTCTTGTCAACGGGATAGCACTACACACGGTCAGTACGTAGAGTAACGGTCACTTGAATTATAGTCACATTTCCTCATTCTTCCAGTTCACACAAATTTTCTCTAGCAACCCCCGTGACTGAGAGCTTCACATTGAAAATTAACAATTAAATTTACAGAGTACAAAGTTTACGCGTACTGTGGCCTACGTAGGTAATTGCAATTAAAATTTCAGTATTTATTTTATGTTCTGTTATTCGAATTTTTTGGAGCAAAATCTGGCAACCGTCGTGGCTTCGGAACGACGAGGTTGCACGTTTGGACTGTGGCTAAGCAAAGACATAGTAGTTTTACCGACGTTCTGAAACCTAGTTTCAGTGCAAGTCTCGAAGCTAAATATTATATGAATACAAGAGGGTGGGTATGTTCGAAATTCAAATGCAAACAAAAATGTTCATCACTGGTTGACAACTGTACTGGCCGTGGGTGAGTACATTTTGGGGACATGCGCGTAAGATTAAAATATATTAACATAATCTTTAGTCTATGGAACATTGCTCTTGATCTCTTTAATCTTAAGACGTTTCGAATCACTGTTCGGGCGTCGTGCGGCATACTAAAAAATAACGGATCTTCAATTTCTGGTGAAATTCGCTGCGTGCTGCTGACAGGAGAGCCTTACTAAGAATTTAGTTTTAAATTTATTGGCAGGACTAAAGTTTCATAACCTCAAAATATCATAAATAAAATTTATGATATATTTGCTTTTCACATGTTCCATATTTAGAATGGAAAATATGACAGTGATATATTTCTGAGATACGTAAAGTTTTATTTGCCATTCATTATGTTTTAAAGAAATTTTCGATCGTTTATCAATTTTATATTGAACATTGTTGAAATAACATGTCATATATTCTCCAATACCGTAAGCATTTCTTATTCATATTTTTAATGAAACAGTAACTTTATTAGTCCGTAACTGGAAAACAGTTTCGCCCTGAGAGCAGACGAGTTTAATACATTGTTTCAAACATTTAAAGTTTATGACTAACAACACAGCACATTGGTTCCTGGAAGTTGTGAAAGACGATATTCTAGAAAGTTATCACTTAGCTATTAATTTTTTAACAAGACAGGCAGCATGGTTAAAAGTTTTCTCTCAATAACCACCTGCAGTATGTTGCTATTCCATGGAGTTTTATAACATTTTCAAAAGCGCTGGAATAAAAATAAATTAAATTATAGATTGCGCAACGCTGTAAACTGACTGTATATCATTCGCGTATACACGTCATGAGAAAGGAGACAATAGTATCTCGGGGGATTTCCTAAGGCTCAAAATATTTTCTACTGTTTTTAGCATATTACATCCTATTAAGTTGTGGTATGAAATATAGTTTGAAAAAAGTGCGACAATAGAGGAAAATTAAATTTAAAAACTAATAAAAAAAGCTACAGCAGTTAAAAATGTATGCATATACTCGTAAAAACCTCGAAAGCGTGAAAAATAATACGTTAGGCAACAGCTCAGAATAATTGTTCGTGTTATTAGAGTAGAATGAATAATATTTCTTGAAAATTTGTTATGAGGTTCTCTTGCATTTCAATTTTAACTTCTGAGGTAAAATTTAATGTAAGAATAGGCAGAAGTCAAGGCATTATCGCAAACGAACTAAGCATCGAATTTCAAAGAAATAGCAACGTGTCATTCCTGTGGATTCAATAAGTATTTTAGCTGAAACTACATATATTATGTTAAACATATATGTAGTATATTTGTGTGTACTATATATTATAAATGTATAGTATATATTATTTGTTTTATATATTATTTACGAATTATATATTCTATATACATTATACATGTATTCTGTATTATATAAAGGGCGCAGAGAAAGAACGATCATACACTGCAAAAAAATTTCTAGTAACTTCCTAAACTGCAGTGGAAGATTTTAACCTATACACTATATGGTAATAATACCATACATCAAGCAGCAGATTTACGAATGTTTAGCGTCTCTACTATAAAAAGTAGGGAACTTCCCTAATTATTTGACTGTTTCCTGAGCAAATGTAGGAACGCTACAATGAATGTATAGGAGAAAACATTGCCATTCCTGCCTTCTCACTACGAGTATACACATTTCCGAATAATATCTTAGGGTGTAGTCAAAATATACCGATTTTTAGTTAGCGGTGCAATCAGGTAGTTTAAAGGGTAAGCTACAATCATATGATACTGCCACAGAAAACAAACGAACACGTCAGAGATATGTGTATGCAGAGAAGTAACGATCAAAGTCACGTGCGAACAGCGAAATGATGCACAGAGCCAAGCCCCCGCTGTCTGAGGTGCCCTTCCTGCCGCGAATAGTCGCTGCTGATCAGCTCACGCGCCGCATCCTGGTTGTTTCGTTATGTTGATTGTTTTAAGTTTACAGTGTTTTTGTTACACATATAATCACGAGCACGAGTGCGAGTCATAGTGAAGAGGTCAACGTGAAAGATAGTGTTCCTAAATAAAGACGCAAGTACGGTGTTTTTTTTTTTTTGAAGCTACACAATATTGGAGAAGTACTACATACGAAACAGGTGAAAATTGTGGATGTAAGTGATATCAGTGGTTTGTGAACGTTTCTAAAAACGAACAAGATGAGTTGATTCGGGATTTCAATGCCCTTGGAGATAGGAATTCCCAAAAGGCTCACCTATCCGGCTTGATTAGCGTACATACCGCGAAGCAAAAGCGATCCAGACGTAATTAAGAGATTACCAATATCAATCAATTTTCCTTGCACTACAAGGTTCGTGTTTCCCGCGAACTTGCCGAAATTCCGCTCTGTTTCAAGGGATTTTTATCATTGTTTGGGGTAATAGCTTGTCGTCTTCAAACAATTATCCTTGTTTGCGGTAATAGCTCGTCGTCTTCAAACAATTATCCTTGTTTGGGGTAATAGCTCGTCGTCTTCAAACAATTAAAACAGCACTAGCAATAACTGGGTTGGCACCAACAGATAAAAGGGGAAATAACGAGAATCGAAGGAAAAACAGATTAATAAATATTATAGATTCAGTTTAAAAAAAAATTAATAAATCTGGCCACGAAAATGAAATAAATCATGTGAAAAAAAGTTAAACATGTTAATCATGTCAAACATAAAAATCACGCTTAAAAATTGTTCATTATTATAGCTCAAAAAGCGTATGTTACATCAGTTTTACTCAAATGTCTAAATTTTTAAAGTGGCGTTAATGCGCGAAGGCAAAATGTATTTGTACAATAAAGTGACTTAAAAATCAGGCTCAAATTAATTATGAAGTAAGGTACAAACAGTGTTGGTTTGACGGCAGAATGGGAATGAATGAAAGGTGTTAGCGTTCAGTGCTGACTTCGGATTGGTAGCAGGTGGGGAGATACCTGCTCGCTACTTTATTCTCCGATATCGGGAGCTGCATCCTGTCTGACACATAAATCCAGTGAAATTAAACTGTGCAGCTGACGCCATGCCACGTGTGAAGCGAAGGCGAGGAATAGAAATGACAGGAAACGCAAGGTATAAAGAATGAATCTCCTCGCTTGTTCACGAATGTTCGAAATGTAACATTCACTTTCCTTTCCCAATATTGGATTTAAATTTTGGGATTGTGGTTGTAGTTACTTAATTTTGAACGATCCTATCTACCAAGGAGATATGCTGTAAACTTCCGAATTGCCCATAATATTACATATACAGTCACGGCCTTTCACATGGATATGCTACAATTTCTGATGCCTGTGTGCAACATTATTACACCAAGCGATATATTTTATCGAATTTTTTGCCAACTGGGCAGACAGAAAAACAGGGTGAGATGTCTCGATGCACAGAAGTTAGCTGGAATGTACCAAAAACAATTCTTGCTAATATTGACTAATTTTATTTTTTTAACACACGACATTAAATTAGAGTGTATGATGTTTGGAAGAAACCTGCTAACGGCTACCATTAAATAGGTTTAAAATATATTGAATGCCTCATTTTGCTAAAAAAAAAAAATCATAACAGCTACAAAATAGGTTAATTATAAACTAACCGAGATCAGCAAAATTTATTAGATTAGATAACTACATTCAAGTTTTGGAAAACCATATGGCTGCAAGCACAAAACATTAAAAAATAAAGTACAAAGCCCGTAACACGTTGCCACTTTAAAAATAGCAAATTTTAAAACAATGATCCAGAAAATCGACTGACAAAACTAGGCCTCACCTACACAGTAACAAGGAACAGAAACAATAAGAAGCACAGCCTGTGATGCGTAAACAACACAATTATCCATATAAAGTCAAGTAAACTTACAAACTCAATTTTATAAATATTATATGCGAAACTGACTTCGTAAAAGGGCCAAACCGTAACTATCATCTCACTCCTATACGGAGAATAACAATTTAGAATATTATTGATAAATTCAATAAAATTTTATGATCCCAACACATATCCAGTGTGTATATTAAATTTATTTTTTAAAAAATTAGTTACCAGAATTAATGGCGACGTAAAGAAACTGCAAGGAAAGATAACAGGGTGTAATTTATCACTTAGTTTAGTTTTATATCTTAAAGAAAATACTCAGAATCTACCTAGGCTATATTTGTGACTCGCAGTTTCCGTCATACTCTAAAAGAAAAGAAAACATTAATAACCATAGGTTAAAATGCATGACCATGTAAGTGAAAGTAAAGAAGTGTGCAAAAACGTTAAAGTCAATGACGTGGAAAAGACATGGCGGAGGAAGTTCGGGTATTGTGGAATCTTCGGTTAAAGTGGACTATTCGGTTAAAGTGGACTATTCGGTTAAAGTGGACCCGCGCTGTACAATTGTATGTAGGTGCTGCAACCTAGTGCGAGTCAAATGAAGTACTCGGCCAC
Organism: Clitarchus hookeri; assembly: GCA_002778355.1. Lineage (NCBI taxonomy): Eukaryota > Metazoa > Arthropoda > Insecta > Phasmatodea > Phasmatidae > Clitarchus > Clitarchus hookeri. The sequence continues at coordinate 51,484 of NQII01002916.1, read as the reverse complement.
AATACATTAGTCGCCTGGACGACCGGAGGAGTGAGCGTGAATCCATGTCGGCGAGTAATAATAAGGTGACGGAAAATCCAGAATTCAAATATTTTTCAGACAGGTATGATTGTTAAACTTGTTGAAATTATCAAAGATAACAAAATGATTAGATTATTTTTAAGTAATGATAAATGTGTCTGTGTTTATGGCAGGTGTTTCAAATCCGATGTATGTAAGTAGTATAGTGTACAACACCACTCGAAAAACAATGGCGTGGGTCGGCCAAAGTGGACCTGCCAAATGCGGCCAAAGTGTCACCAGTCCACTGTAACCGTCGTAGTTTACATTACTTAAATTTTGATTAGTATTGGTTAATTTGTTATAACTATGCGACTGTGATCATGCATGTTATTATCTGATTTTATATAGATCCTAGTTACGAGTACAGAAACTGAACAACTGAAGCTTCTGAGAAGACTATGAACAAGAAGCGACATATTGCAGATTACAAAATTTATGAAACTGATGCTGCGTATATCTACTGCTGTGGAAAGTTTTCGGATGTCAAATATGGAGAAAAATGGGTTCAGTGTTTAGAGTGTTTAGACTGGTGTCACGAAGAATGTACTGATAATTAAACTTTGGACTTTGTGTGTGATATTTTAAAATCCTTATCAGTTTCTATTTTATGCATGTTTATAGATAACGTGTTTGGTGTACCATTATCTTAATTTGGGAGAATTTTTTCATGTGCGCCAAGAAAACGTTCTGAACTATCTTAGTAATAGACCATGTTAATTTTCTTTGTGTAAATTATAACCATGTATAACTGTAATGCGTCCAATACATGCACCAACTGTACACTTGCATACAATAGATTACAATTGGGATTTACACTTTTAAATCATTTAGGATGGGAAAAGTGGACTCGGGGTTCCAATTTACCCGAACAGTGCGGGTAAAGTGGACCTTTGAAGTCTTGAGAGAATATCAAGATTTTTTTTATAACTTATTTATTTACACGATATTGTAAACTGTACAGCAAGAACAAAGCAATGAAAGTTAAAGAGCAGCATGGATGCCAGCGAAAATCTAACGATCTTCTACATTTCGGACGTAAGGAAAAATCGGTTGGAAACGGGGAGAATAATAAAGGGAAGGAACTAAATCAAGCGGAAACAACCAAAACCCCTAATATTAAGATATCAAGTACAAATATTTAATTAAATGTGTCAGTCATATGTAAACCGTATACCCACATATCGATCTGTAATATACCATAGAAGAATAACAAAATTTCTAATATAGTTTGTGATAAAAAAATATAGAACCAAAAGGAGGGGTTTACAATATCCGAACTTCCTCTATAGTCACCCAATGGGCTTCTCATTTGCGAGGTTTGTGTCAAGTGTTCGATCTCTCTGCAATTTTTTACATACCTGTTCATGTATAAAATGTAAGTATTTTGCCTGCCTGGCACTGGAACTGCTTACTAGTGTGTTTCAGAAGCCAAATTTTAAGATTTAACTATAAATCGTGTTCCAAATGTATTCAGCTGCTAACAGAGCACACACATCAGACGACTGAATAGTGCCACATCCAAGGCGCCTTACATATCAGAATTACTATTTTGGATTCCCCTAACGTAACTTACAACGCCTTTTTCATATCACTGTATCTTATGCCTAGAATTGAGAAAGTTGAGGGGCGGCGAGGACCTTAAAACTGAGGCGCCTCGCACCCACAGGGGCGCAGTCGGATGTAGATTGTGCAACGATGGGACGCAAGGAAAAGGAAAGAGGGAGTATTCGAGAAGTCTGCCGGCTAATGGCAACGACCACCACGTTCCCCACGTGATAAAACCGGGCGTGACTTGCCGAGAATCTAACAGGGATCGCCTTGGGGGTGGGGGATGAGGCCGAATCCCTGCACTCTATTCCCGAATAATTGAAATAAAATTCACTGAAAATCAATTGACGACGTATTGCCGACTGGCGAATCAAGCAAACGAACGGGAAACAAGTGACTTATGGCATTGGAATTCTTGACATTCAACGAGAATAACAAATAAATCAGTGACATTCAGTCACCATGTTAATACTGATTATAAGCAGCGCAATTTTCACTGTTTTCGTAGATTTAGCTAAATTCTCACTGTTTCAAGTTTAGAGTGTAGCCACCCAACCAGACTATATCTCAGAATATACCACTTGTATACAAGCTACGATAGAATACACAACGTCACAGGTTTCAATTGCATTCTTAGGTACTCCAAGAAAGTATTCCAGTCAGTTGATATTTCTGAGGTTCTTAACATATTAAAGGTCTGTAGAATATTTTGTGATTGTACATGTGTTTTAAGCCACTAGTACTCATCCGCCATAGATGATACAACTTGCCTAGGGAATATACACATGTAGGATTAAATACATTAATTACTTTGTTCATTTCATTTGGCCATCACTTACTTCTCATTTGTAATATCTGTAACCCATTCAGTGATACTTCGCACGGCTTCTGGTTTTAACTGCTAGGCCGTGATTTAAGATCACTGAGAAAAAAATATCGTTTAAACATACCAAATTATTTCTTTGCATGGCGTTTGTTTCAGCTAAACAATATTTTGTTGGCACGACAAAGCCTCAACTCCTCCAAATTAATTAAATGTGTTCATAAAGCAAAATAATATGTTTAAAACAATTTTGTTAGTGCTAAACAAATATGTCGTGGTTTCTGTAGGTTAAACAATTCTTTAGTGTAAGCAAACATACCGTTGTAATTTGTCAACAAGATAATGTGTTAAGTTACGTGCGGTATATTTTGAACAAGAATTTATTTTCGGCGACCAACGATTTTGTTGGCGACACTAATCTATTTGGTTGATTTTCGCCTCCTTGGTTGGCTGCGCGCGTTCAAAGAAACCGTCCATTTTTATGTTAGAAGTCCGTGCACAAGGTTGTCTTGAGGATAGCTGACGAAATAACCAAGATAAATTTCGGAAGATCGGGATTTCACTGACCTTACAGAAGTATTTGCAGTTAGTATTTGTTAGTAGTAAAACGATGAAGTAAAATACAAAGGTTATGGTATGGGAGGAGAACATTCTCTGACTTAAATGAACTTCAGCTTTATAATTAATGAGAATTCACGCATTGACCGTAAAAAAGTTAGATGTGATGTAAACAAGAATGGAATGCAAAACTGCCGTTTATTGGTTATATATGTATACAATAAGATAAATGTTCTTATGATACCTGTTGAAATATTATTATTAGCAAGATTAATGCCAATAAATCAAGGTTTCCTGACCTAAATTAATCGAGAGAATTTCACGAAACACGCATACAAAAAAAAATATATTAACTGTGGCACTAAACTCATGAATTCTAAATTAATGCCCAACAATATATTTACCATGAGTTCAGTGGTAAGTCACGTTATGTTCTTTGATTCAGTGACTATATTCTATTAGTTGTTTCTTCGCGCTTTTTGAATCAAATATTTGAAAAATCACCCCGTGTATTATGTGTTTGGTTGTTTCCTATATATGTCGTACCACAAGCATTTTATACTTGTGTTAACATATAAGTACCTAATTTTTTGTTATTAAACAACTTTTAGTTTTATTTTATCTATTAATTATAATATTTCAGTTATAATTAATATTAATAAGAACAGGAAGAAAATGTGCGTTGGTAATAACTAGTAAGAAATAGTTCTCATGGAAAACCAATCCGGTACGCTGATCCTTTGATGTAATTTTCTAAACTAAGTTAAGCTGTGTTTACACGAGGCGGAAGAATATCATGGAAGTACAACTTTAGCAGGTCTTCATAAGTGTGTTAGGTAACCGTGAATGGTCTGTATTAGGAAAATCCGACGTTTTAAAATGTTCGCGTGTAAGAATTTAGGAAAACAAAATTGGATTTTTTTTTTGCACAAAACTGGTTTTTTTCTAGTCTAATGTGAAATTATTCTTTCAGTGGCAAAATTCTTTTCAGAATGAAGCAATGATAGAATTAATACATTTCAACCCACAAATCGTGTTTTCCACAAAGTTTGACGATAAAATTAGTTTACGAACTACTTCTATTTCTCAAAAGAAGCGTCTACTTTAAAAAGCTTTGTTTTACTTTGAGGGTAAAATACTGAAAACCAATACCCAAGAAAAGTGATATGCGGCCAAAAGTTCGTATGATTCACAAAAAATAAATTTGCCGATATTTCTGCTGTATGGAGTGTCTGCTGCGGCATCAAGACAAGCAACGCCCATTTGTGCCTCGGTAATGTATGTTTAGTGTCTACGGAATGGGAGAGGCTCCCGGGAAAGATTTATGCCTCGAACAAGGGGCCCCTTCCTCGCTCTGCCAACTAGGTCATGAATAATACAGTTATTCAGGGCTGCGCTCGGGAGCTTCGGCCTTATAGAAGAGTACTTAATACGTAGTCTTAGAGACAAGTTTCCCTTCTTAGGACAGCGCATATCCAGGGGTTAAATTGCCCTTCACAGTTATTATTTCGCCACTCATTGGCTATCGTGTGCTCGTTCCTACTCGTTGACAAAAGATACGAAAAATTGTATTCCTCCGCCAAGCTTGATGGTTATGAGGGCTCATGACATTTTGCAGGAGAGTGGCAGAGCGCAAATGAAAAGTAGAACGTTTCGTTGCACAGGATGATTCTGAAATCATGGGACAAACATTGAGGGGTGGTAGAGCTCACTTAAACAAGGAATTATTGTGTAGGAATTTATGGGCGGAAGTGACGCGTTGAGGCACAAACAAAAAAACACAACACATTAACGGAAACATAAAATGTTCATTACCAACATACGTAACGAGTGATTCCGTACAGAAAATATTAAAAAAGTTGCTGGAAATGCATCCACCAACAGTCACGCACGCTTGGCGATCTCTACATATGGAGTGATTGGCTGACACCATTGTTGAGGGCATTCAAACGGTGCGCCAGTGACCTACTGCATCAGCATCACTCCGCCGACGCTACCAAACTTGCATTACTATCGGTGGTAGCAATTTTGTGCAGTTATTATAAACATTGCAGTAAAAAGACATTTAGCGGTGACGTTGTAAATAAACACTGTGTTGCATTTCAAGTGTTATTTTTGTGTTTGGGCCTCAACGCGTCACTCCCACCCCTATATTCCTATATAATAATTGTTTGTTTTAGTGAGCTCTACCACCCCTCAATGTATACCCTGGCATCCAACAAATGAATTGTGTCCACGGTTGTCCACGCTAATTGAAATAAAGCGATACAAAATTGCTTATGACAACCCTCGTCTTAATTAAAATTTACCTTCAAGCACTACACATACAAGAAAAACGTCACTTTTTTTGTGTAAATTCTAAATCAACAACTTTGTGTGGCACTATACACACACTATATATACATATATATACATACACACACATATTCATACAGGTTGAGTCAGGACTAAGTGGCTTAATTTTCGGAGGTAATTCCTCACGATAAACAAAATGGAAATGTATTTGGGCATTTTTAGATAAAGTTAGAATTATGGCCGCGACACGCCTCTGAAAATCGAATTTGAAATACGCACATTACAAATCAGTAACAAGACATGTCCATGCCTGCTTGTACATGCGCGTGGACAACGCCCGATTATTATGCTACACTGCATGTCAGTATGGATACCCCTCTGGCATTCTTACGCACACCTTTAAACATACAAATGCTTATATTGCGAAAATTAAACCGGTTAGCCTTTACGAGTGCTGACGAGACGACCTTTTCGGTTGCTATTTACATTTTCATTAACATACCGTACGTAAACGTTCATTATATCTTAGTGTTTCGAAAGTAACGGTAAAAAAAGGGCGATGAAACCTAAGTAAGTACCGAAGGGAGGATGCTATTACCACCACACTCATATCGTGTTGAAGATCTTACTTTTCTCTAACACTGTTAGAAATTATGTTGCTTAATAATAAATGGCTTTGGAAATACTTGACGTAATTTAACTTCAAATTCGATTTTCAGTGGCCCGTAGCGTCCAAAATTCTCACTTTATAGAAAAAATACATTTCCTCTTTATTTCTCGGAAGGAATCGCCACCCGAAATTAACATACTCAGTACTGACTGATCCTGTATGTGTATATATATATGTGTGTGTATAAATGTATATATATACTCACACAGACATAAAATGGCACCCCGTAAACATTAGCTGATTGGCTACTCGAAATGCTCTGGACACAGAGCAGATAAGTATACAGAGACGAAATGGCGAGACGGGTTCCTTTGCGTGGCATTACCCATTCTCTAATTGGCTATGCGAGGCTCTAGGAATGGGCGATGTGTCTGATTGGCTATTGCGTGCTGTGAAAGTTCCCTATTGGCTGGGCAGTCTGCTGACAGATAGGTCACCAGATGCTAACTGGCAAACGGCGTTTCAACATTTTCCTGGCCAGGGACGCCATTTTTCTGGCATGTGCTGTTGGAGTTCTCTTTCGGATTTAGAAAATCCTGGTGATTTTTTTCCCCCAGTTTTCGGATAATGTTATTAGGAAGGAAGAATAAAGTATAAACACAAGGTTTAGGCTTCGGATAGACTTATCACAGTGAGGTAAGAGGATCGTTGTGTGATTATTGAGCTAGAACTTCTGGAACTTTGAGCGGTAATCATATCTGAGATTCCGGTTGAGTAGATACTCATAAACATGATATAAGTTTTCCGCAGTTATTTATGGGAAAACACGACATAGGGTCCTGATTTACAAATATGAAGCTGTAATAAAAATAAATTATAGGTACATATATATATATATATATATATATATATATATATATGTGTGTGT
>NQII01002916.1:0-44559 GCA_002778355.1 Clitarchus hookeri | reverse complement strand
GAAATTACTCCAGTCGAATTGCGGGATGGTTCCTTGACACAGGCCATCCTTTCAGATTGTCCGAGATGTTGGCTTCGTCTCTAAAAGAAAAAACCGTTGTCGACGGGAGTTCAAGCCGTACATACTTACCTGCCAGTCGCCTGCCATTAAGCAACTAACTTGTGAGCGGTAGGGGTGAACTCTAGAGCATGGTTGTAGTCCACTCACGGTTACTTAAGTTCTACTTCCAGGATATTCCTCCGCCTTATGCAAACAAAGGTTACCCGAGTCTAGAAAATTACACGAAAGGGACAGCGCACCGCATTCGTGCGTACCCCATAAGGACTATTTCTTACAAGGTATTACCAATACACACATTTTCTCTCTGTATTATTTTATGGATGTAATTGAAAAAATTGATGTTATTATTTATAGACTAAATATAAGTAAAATTTCATTCTACACAAAAATAACGCGCATTTATGTTAGCACAATTATACAACGCTTTGAATACATAATGACGTATTATGGAAACTATCAAGAGCGTCATACCAGTTTTTTTTCAAAATTTGTATTCGAAAAGTGTGAAGAAACCGCAAATGGATAATAACAACCTCCTGGCCACGCTTACTTTCGAGGGAAAACCTGCAGACGCCTCTTGTCTTGGAAGACGGGGTGGTGAAAGAATGCAAATGGGTGGGGGAGATGGAGCAACCGAAGAAAACTCGCGGTAGAACAGCAACGACAGAAACATTTCTCACGTAAGAAAATCCGGATGTGATCCCACCGAGAATTAAAACCCGGTGCTAGCTCCCGTGACAACCACTCACGCACCATGCGGGAGGCTATATATTAATCCGCAGTAGACTTGTAAACGGGTCTTACATGACTGACAGATTCATCCGCTGTGAGGTGGACGGGATCATATCACCATGGGCTTCTGTAATTCACCCAGAAATACTCGGCCTGTGTTCGACACCTGGGACTTGCCTATAATCCGATGTTAGTTTTGGTTTGGGTTTCCGCTTGGTTATGCATACTGAATGGTAAAACACGGCTGTGAGCTGAATCTTCTGGCTACGCCCCGCGCCCTCTTTTTCCATCTCACGTAACTATGCCAGTTTCCGTCACAAGCTTACTGGGGATTGAAATCACGTACACGTGGCAACGCAGCAGAGCGACTACGTTTTAATTAATTCGCCGATCGCACATTGCATACCAAGTGAGAGAAAAGCCAACCAGCTAAATTAAGTTTTATTTAAAATTTTACGTTTCAACGCTTTCATTTCTGTAGCAGAAGGCAAAACTGGGGCAGATTTCTAAGCACGACTAGTTACAAGTATATATATATATAAATTCATACACGTCCCATGTCTTCGCCGAGATTCTAACCACGAGCGTCACCCTGCAAAGTAAATCCATTGAAAATTCAATTAGGTAGAATGTCCTCGTTGTTAACGATTACGGTAACGCGGAATATTTGCACACGGTTTGCGGTTTACTGAGAACATTTTGAATCAACTTTTGAAAAATAAATATCCTGTACCTAACTGCACATCATATTTTTACAGAATGTGTTATTGATAAGCTCCAAGTAAATTTGGCAATTATATTCGATATGTAGTTCTATATTCATTTTGAAAATGTGATTTCTTTACGAAGGGAATTATTCATTCTTTCTGAAAATATTATTATTGTGTTTTGTTTTGTATCTTAATATGCGAGTCTTGTACTTGTACGTAGTAAATGAAGTTGAAAAAATTGTGAACGTAACACGTCGGATGCCAGAAATTTTTGAAAGGTCGTGTGTAATGTATCATACAAATTTTGATCGATAGTGTACGTGGGTGTTCTTTGCCCAGCTTACTCTGCAGAACATATGAGGATAAGTACAGCCCATCTGATACCTGAGTACCAAAATAACATACCGAATTTAATTTCAGTAAAACCACCAAGCAGATACTTACTAAAACGTGTCACCATCTGAAAGACAAAAAGCTTAAGATAAAAATATAACACCTAACTGAATACGAACTACGGTAAAATTTTAATATGGTGTAAGAAGCAAAGCTAGAATATATTATGATAACCAGGCAGATTAATAATTAAAATATAATTGGGCATTCAAATTTATACTTTCAATTACCGACGTACTTGAATATGATTAAATTTATCAATTCGTAACACTCAAATTATAGATATAGCGGCCGACACTAGCTAGCCAATATTTATGTCTTAGCACGTAAAATATACTAAGGAGCATGTCACTTTCGTACAGTGTCTTTTTGGTTAAAAAATCAATGCAAACTGAATTAAAAAATACAATATAATTGTGGTGCAGGATAAAATGTTAATTAACAAGAACTGCGCGCTATTTAAGCAGGTTCAGACTTATCTGAGAATTAAAATGTTGTTCGTCGTAGACAGCAGCTATCTGAGTTAGTCACGTAAATATTTAATTGTACACATCCCCGCAGCTGTAGTTGTTTCTCTTCTACGTCGAGCTCTTCCCTAAATATTAAGCTCACGAGCTTATATGTGCGCAAATACAATCCTTGCACATTCACTTTGTAAGATCGCAGAAGACAAAACATAACTAATATTTAACACGGTTGTCGTCCAAACTCCGGACTCTTCTTTGCTTGAAAATATTATCACTTCTTTGTTCCATCGTAATTGCCAGATTTTATAGCTATTCGGACTCGTGTATCAATAAATTAAATCAAATTCCTAGCTGTGTGATCACCTCAGATCACCACAACCCTAGCGAAGAACACAGTATGGCATACAACTTCCTTAAAATAATTTAAAACGTTCGCAGATTAAGCAAAAGTTTTCAACAATCTTAAATGACTTCTCCTATGGGCTAGCTAGTATCGCCTTACATGGTTATAACATAAAATATTTTTACATAACAAAATGATGACAACTTTCTCTCTAAAGGAGAAATTATTTTCTTAGCCAGTTCTGACTTTAACAAAATATCTTTCTAATGCATGTAAACAAACGAGACTGACAGTTCAGCCGGCTGATAAAAGGATCTAACCTACTTGAAAAACAATGGCAAAATAAACAAATAATTCGTACGGCATTCAACTATGGTTTGTAGGTTAGTTAACCAAATTGATACTCTTAAATTACATACGTCTGTTATCTCAAACCTAGATCACCAAAATAATTAAATGATAGTTAAAATTCCATGTGTTACATAATATAAGTAACACACACACACACACATATATATATATATATATATATATATATATATATATATACATATATATATATAAACGTGCTTATGAATGTGTGATTCAATAATTTCTTTAACACAAAATTCTAACTATTAACATTGTATTGAGATTGTGACGTATAAATTTTGTGCGTAATGCGTATTTATTTGATGTGGAGTATTTTTGTCTTTCACATAAGCGAATAAGAATCGGTATTAAAATTGTGTATACTTGTTCAACATATGAACAAAATTATCAGGTCCATCGCAACGTAAAATTTTTAAATTGGGGAAGAATAGTAACAGGAAGAAAAATAGATTTTAAGCAGAGCTTTTCGAGCGTGTTGCATTAATCGCGAAAGGATTATAATTATAGACTGGTTATCATTAGCTGCTTATTGAGGCACTATTATAATCTCGTCCAGTCTTCAATTATCGACCAATTGTCTTCTCGGTACGTCCAGTGTGCCATAAGCCTATCATTTCCTAGCTCCTCCCACTTCGGTCCTGGCACATAAGAGGCTAGTATACTGAATGCCCTCTATATAAGGGTTCATTAGTCACTGTGTAACAACGTGCCGATGTCACGCCTTTTCCAAGAAGTTTTACTCGATTTATGGCTACACGCCTTATTTTATATTGTAGTACTTACCAAGCCACTTTCTCGATGGAAAGTGTCTGAATTTAAAATAAATTCTTTTTGTAATCTTTTGTATACAATCGTACAGGTCTTTATCCTTTAAGAAACAAAATACATTACTTAACTTTCGTTTCTCGTAGCGCTACATCAGGTAATTTTTTTCGAAAAGTAATGTTTTTTTTCGGGGTATGTGCTTTTCAACCGCGCGTTGAGATGGTTCGCGTCTCTCAAGCTCATCGTGAAAGAAGATAAGAGTATATAATTTATCTCGGCTCTCAAGTCCTCGATATTAGAGACGCCCAAATTTCTTTACTCTCTCACATAATTTGTCGCATATGAGTATGCAAAGCTGTAGTTTAAATTTGGTCTTGTGCCCAACCTATCTAATTTATAATTTGCAGTCTGTACATATATTTTCCCCAACGAATTAAGCTTAGTTTTTGGAGAAGGTAGTCATCGTAGTATTAAGACAGGAGACTAATGATTCATAAGTTTGGTTTATCCACGGATTAACCTTTCGCTACATATAAAACCGTAAATAAATCACTCCAATATTGGATAGAAACTACCACGATATATTCTGTTAAAATAATCATCGTGGGATACGCACACTAAGCAAATTATTATAACTGACTACATTTGCTCTCTATACCGCAAAATAACTTTTTGCAAAAATTCGGTTTCGCAAGATTCATCAACATCCATACAGTCGTGTATTGGCGAAGACAAGAAGGAAAGATAGGCTTATAAGATCACTTTCCTGTCTGTGTATGTGTGCATCTGTGTGTATATCGCCGCCACCTAAAAACTTTTGAACGCGTGGACTGATTTTCATCAAACACGGTACGTATATAGTATTTAGTGAGGACATCTGACTTCAATAGTATTAAATCATGCCTGGTGCTTGCTTTGAAAATAGCGGTCATTTAAAAACCACGATGCTTTCTAATATCTATGGGGTACAATTACACATATTTAAAACAGAGTAGATAGAAATAGCCGATTCGAGGACAAGGGCTGGGGATGCATATCTGCGAATCCACTACCATCTTGGATCAGCCATTTTAGATGACTTCACAGACGCCATCTTGAATCTGCTATCTTGGTTGACATCATGGCCGCCTTCTTGGATCATGTCACTGATGCCATTTTGTTTCCATCTGCCATCTTCTTTCCATCCAATATCTTGTTTCCAGGCCCCATCTTGTTTCCATCCGCAATCTCGTTTCTGCCATTTGCCATCTTCTCCACAATCTTGTTTCCACTTGTCTTTTGTTTACATAAGTTGTTGCTAGGGGGCACACCAGTCGTTCGACCACCATATTTGTTTATGGAAATAACAGCTAGAATGTGCTGGTCTTGCTCTCGCTTTGCTGCCATGTTAATTTAAGAATTGGCGACTAGAGATTCTGCTTTTTATTACGGATTTTAAAATATCGTCTGGAGAAGGGTGAGATCAAACAGCTGAACCTTGGGTCAGCATGCAGATGCCTTAGACCACTCAGCAATCGGAATGTGTGTTGGGACAAGTGTTTAAAAGAAATAATTGCGTGTGTGTGCATGGAATGAATAAATATTTTGTCTTAATTATTATAAAGCATAGTAATAATTTTTTTACATAAGTGTTTTTGACTATACAAGACATATACACCAGTAATAATTTTTTTCAAATAGTCATAGAAATACAATAAGAATTTTTTATATACACATAGTTATTTTTAAGTATAATTTTTATTTTAAAAATATTATTAACATGTGTACCTTAGAAATAAACCACATTTGTTATTTCATTTTTTATTCATTTAGGTTACTGGACTTGAGTTTGCAAGCATGCATGAAGAGGCAGGGCAGCTGACCTTGTCAATGTTAAAAAAAATACCTGTGTTTGCATGAAAAGGGCTATGTTAGTATTTCCACAGGTTGTACCTGCACAGTGTCAGGTAAATGCACACGTGCATGTGCATATACTTCTGAATCGTTTACACAATCTATGTGGTTTCAGATAGCATAAGTCAACATGGGTGTGAATAGCTGTTAGCATTGTTACAGGTCTGCACCTGCATGGTTTCAGGTTACTGCACACATGCATGTGTACATGCTTCCAGTTCGTTTTCACAATCTACATGGTGTCAGATAGCCTAAACAACATACACATGGGAAGAGCTGTTTAAGCATTTTCACATGTCTGCAACTGCACAGAGCTAGCTATCTCCAACCCAATATTACAAATATGGACATGCAATTGCAATAAAAAAATGAATGCAAAGTAAGGTAAACACAAATTTATTAAAAAAAACAATACATGTACTTAAGAATATACATATTATATTTTTAAAACATTAATAGGTAGTATTTTAGAATGTCCTTCTAATCGACCCAGGAGTCGGCATGTTTCAAGTGTCCGAGCCACCTCATGTACAGGCATCCATTACACCATTTCAGCACCTTTTCCACCAAATAAATATCGGGAAACTTCGTAGGCTGGATTTCATCTGCATAAAAGCATCCGACGATGGGTTCGCTTAGTAAGTCCTCGAGTTAATACATCTGAGGATACCAATATCGTATGTGAACCACCTTGTACAATTCTGCCAACCAGTTGTGATGATAGGACTTGTGGAAAATTCCACGCTGCTTGGAGATGCGCATCACATCACCGATATTGACTTTAGTCTTGTGCGGGTCTCTCCTTGTCATAATACCATTAACAGACCCAAGCAGGGAGTGGTCCTTGACATTTTCGGACTTCATTTGGGTGGTAGAATGAATGGTAGAATTATACTCGCTTACGAGTTTCGGCAGTAGCTCAAGCCACTCTTGTAGTTTCCATTCGCCATGAAAATTCTCCACAATTTGGCTTTTAGAGTCCGGTGAAAACACTCGATGATGCTAGCCTTGAGTCCAGAGTACATGGGATAGTAATTTAAGTAGTACCTTTTAATCAGTGCATAGAAAGTAGCATTAAACAATTTTTTTTGCCATCGTCGGTGTGAAGATTTTTTTGGTATGATTCCTTCGCTCAACACATTAGCCATGGCCTCTGTGATGTCACATGCATTCTTCGACTTGAGCGGTCTGGCCCAGGCATACTTAGAAAATGTGTCTATTATAGTCAAAATGTAGAGGTAGCCTTTATATGTACGAGCAAGGTCTTGTATTTCGATCAGGCCGGATTTGAAAATATTATCCAGCCCTTTCATGATGTACTTTCTCTTAGGATAAATCTTTCTGGCCGACCAGTGCAATTTCCCAGAAATGACATATTTCGTCATCGCACGATGTAGCCAGATTCGTCGATATCTTCGATAATGTATATAATATCATTTGTGTGTGACTGGTTGCCCGCAAACTGTGAAGCGACTAGTAGCTGTATTCTATCGACATAACATAAAGTTTATCTTGCTTTTGCATCGATCTTCTGCAGCAGCAGACCCGATCCAATAGCTTTGACCAATCTTTGAAACAGTCCTGCGATAATTCCGAATTTCGCATTGGTCATGTCTTATGAATTACCACATTTAGAAGTTGTCATTTGCATAATGAGAACGACTGGACTGTAGCAGATGGTGGTACCTGTGCAAATCCGATTCGGTGTAGTGTCCAGGATGCCTACAAAACAAAAGTTCCCAACTACCATTTGTCATTTTCACTTTGCGCTTGCCGATATGCATCATATCTCATGGAAAAATATAGCTTTCTTATTTCAGAGAAAACATTTTTCATAGTTGTGTCGCAGGCCTAACATCTTGTTGCTGTTCCGATCAGAGTAGGACGAGATGTAGTGCCCGACCAGGATGCCCAACTTGGGTCCGCGCTCTCGTGCTGGTTTCTGTTCCCGTGCATGCAGCAAATTGATATGGAGTAGATCATATTCGTCGTTACCGATGACCTCTTCCGATTCGGGCTGTTCTGGAATACTTTTCCATATACGTGTTGGTGTCTGTCCTTCAACCTTGATTTCGTGTTGGATATTGGGCAGAGGCAAAGCTTGCTCGTGGCATTATTGAACAAGTTCATCGACATGGCTGATTACCGAGTTGTAAGCTACTTCCCTTCTATTATCGAGAGCCAGTTTGTAACTTTTCGCGAGTAGATATTTCGCGCAAACAGCTTCGATGACCCACTGCAATTCAGTCGTCAGTTCACTCTCGAGTTGAGGAAAGTGAATTTCTATATTTTCAAGTCAGTCGCTGCACGCATCGTGCAACGTCTTGCTTTGCCCCACAACAATGGTTTTGGCAGCCTGTTTGGACGTTAACCTATTTTTGAGCCTTCAATTCTTCCCATCTCTGCGCATTCGACATGTTGATCAGGTCTATTATGCTTGCCTCCGAGCCCCCTATGTGCTGGTCGACAGCTACCAAATCATCTGCCACTTCGTTTTTCATGCTCTCGATATTTCGCCCAAGAAGTGACTGTGACCTGTAATATGCGAGGTGAGCTACCATTAGCTCATTTACATCATCATCATCAGAGTGTAGACCATGTCCGAACTTGGAAATTCTATTGTGACTCATGGTCTGTATCTTACTATAAACTGATCGAAGCCATGCCTCTGCCTTCCTGTATGTACGGGCGAATCCTTATCTATCACCAAAATGCAGTACTCCTCATTCCAGCACAAAGAAAAAAGATCCTTAAACTCTGAGAACATCATGTATGTATGACGTGGTCATTGTAAGCATGAAACAAGTTCGTATCTTCCATGCGAAACAACATGAGGAAATTCACATAATCTCGAAGTAACTGTTTTGGCATGCATGAATAAGTTTGGCTCAAGTACACAGTCCATGCTCCCTTGCTTAAGTACTATTGAATACAAATCTTTTTCTCACATGCAATAATGTTGAAGAAACACCGAGTTTGGCAATTCTTCGCTCAGTGGCACGACAGCTTTGTTATCGCTGCAAGAGAAATAGCGTAGACATTCCATGGCATGCAGTATACATGCCAGAAGCTGGTATTTCAGTTGTTGGCGCGACTTGGAGTACAGGTACATATTAGCGAAACTAAAACCATTCGGTTCCTCCAAAAGGCTGAGAAGCACACACGTCTTTCTGCAACCCGACCATCCATGCATTAGTGCTCTCACAGTATTGGGCAACAGCATGCAATGCTGCGCATCGTATTAGGTTTCGACATCTTCAGCATGAATACATATAGGTTGAAAAACATCTTACTTCATAATATGCATGTTACTACTACTATACTGTGGAGTTGATAGCGGAGCAGATTGTGGACCATGCTGAGCAGATTGTGGTGCGAGTGGAGCTAATTGCGGAGTGTGCAGTGCATGCGCCGATGATTGTGGAGCATGCAGGAGATGAATGCATAGTGTGTGGAGATGTCACATAATCAGTGCTGCAAATTTTAGAATGTTTCTTTAAAATATCACTCCGAGTAAACTGCCTCTGACAGATATTGCATTCAAAAGTCATACTTGAACTTTTCATTCTGCAGGTCGTTATTTCATGTCGTAAATTCCACAAGTCTGTAAATTCTTTACCGCAGAAACGACAAAGAAGATGTTTTATTAGTAATTTAAGGCCATACTGTTCCAAGTGTAGAATGATACTGAAACGAAAAAGTATCAAGTTCGGGTATATATTGGTTTGTAGTGCAGTAGTGTGTTATCACTCGTAGAAGAAAGATCAAATCTGGAAGAGGGATCATCGATATGCTAATCAACAATCTACCTTTCGAGCTGCACATTCCCAGATACAGGTTCTGTGGACCAGGAACCGAGCTAGCTAAAAGGTTGGCACAAGGCAATATGGACATCGACACACGGGACGAGGCATGCAAGTGGCACAATATTGCATATTCCCAGCACAAGGATCTGCAAGCCAGGCACCAGGCAGACAAGATACTCGGGCATACGGTGAACGAAATACATCGCACACTGGACACCGGACCCAGTGAAAAAATAGCCGTGTGGTGCGTTTACTACATGATGAAAACTAGGTGAAGATGGGCATGGGGGGCCAAGAAAGCGAGACGAAGTTCCAAGATTAGAGGGAAGAAAAATACAGGAGTATTCCCTCCTGCCTTGATACCTGCAATCGGTACTCTGTGCGTTTTCGCCGGGGCAGTAACGATTAACGTTAGTGTGGTGAAATGAGCCTCGAACGAACATAAGCAATTGGAAGAAAACCACTGCCACAGAAGTAAACTGGAAGCTATGGCCATGGGTAAAAAAATGGCCACGGACTTTACATACGATGGCCCTACCGAGGAGGAGGCATGTAAAAGCATCGCAACAGGAGGAGGCACTAATGACATTTCTAACAGAACGACAGCTCACGAACATGGATTTGGAACAATTTGCTCGCAAACTGAAGTTACCTCATTTTCGCAGAGTGTTCATGCGAGTTGCTTTGGCCCCTAAAACCAAACGTGATGAATGTGCTGTAATCAACCTGGACATGACAGCCATGCCTGGCACATATTGGGTAGCGTATGTCAAACGTGGCAAACATGCAGTACATTTCATCCGTTTTCGGAATATGTGTCCTCCACCCGAACTGCGGCAGTACCTGAAAAATTGCAAACTGACTTGCAACTACGAGATGGAGAAGATGCCAAACACTGTGGACACTTGTGTCTTCGCTATCTGGTGTGGTGGAATAAACGAGATCGTAGGTGTGTAATTGTTCGTTAACCTTTTAACATAAAAGAAGATCGCCTCTATATTTTCCAGTCAGTATATTGGTATCTGTCATTCTAAGTGGAAATATATCCGAGATTAGGGCGACATTTTACCTGCTCTTGGAGCTGGAAGGTGAGTGTATCGTCGGACTTATGGATTTTCAAACTTTCAACTCCATATCCTACATAGAAGGAAATGTGAATTCTGCATTCCAATACATAGTGGCAGAAGACGTGAAGGAAATAAATATTTCCACCGGCGCATATGAACTGAAGGACATCGCCAGTTCCATCAATAAATCTGTGCCATCGGACGTGACTTTCGAACTACGTGTTAACCCAAACATTCTGAAGGCAGAAATATTTTGCAATGCCGATATCGATTTCACAGAACTGGATACCATCGGGCCAATGATGGGGTTCGAGACACGAATCTAGGAAGCTGGTAAAACGCGACGAGTGAACATATTTCCGGTGAACGTGCTATGTGTAAACTGTAATTTAGTGATCAGCTGCTACATCAATGGTAAAACCAGCAATATGATGCACGAGTTTGGGCCGATTGCCCCACCAGGTTATAAAGTGGTCGAAGTTCCGAAAAGCATAATTTACATTCCAGTGATCACAAAGTGCATGCACGAAGTGGTCGTGAGGATCGTCGATTAGGACGATATGCAGATATAATTCATTAACGAAGAAATGACTTTGCGCTTGCATTTGAAACGATGGGATTGAGTTCTGCGAGACGAACCGAGCATAAAGTCAAGTACAGCACCAAACCTGCGACCAGTAGAGATCGAGACACTGGCGTGTTAACACATGCCCAAGAGAAGTTTCTAGGTAGCCTAGTTTTAAAAGTGAGTAGGCATGGAAGATGACAACGTATTGAACATGACCCAGCAGGCAGAACTCGTCGACAGAATATACAAACATGAGCTGTATTGCTACCAGCCATATCTGACAGGACCATACGCCCTCGGGCATGAGGTTCGAATCCTGATACAGAATCAAGATATATACACCCTGCCTTCGCAATCATTCCTGTGCATCCAAGGTACACTAACAAAAGAGGAAGGGACTCACCCCATCACTACCGTGTTCGTTCGCAATGGCATACTCCACCTTTTCGAGCGAGTAATGTACGAACTGAACTGTGTTACTAATGACAAAATGCACGATGTGGGCATAACCACTACCATAATAAACAACCTCTCGCTCATGCCTAACAATCTCGACATGTTAAAAATGGCAGGCTGGGGAATGGAAGATGGATACAAAGTTCCCATCCTCGCATAACATTATTTCAAGGTGAGCATGCCACTATCCATGCTACTTGGTTTCGCCGAAGATTATAGGAAGATAATTATAGGCACCAAGCAAGAACTGGTGATAATGCGAACCAACTCGCATCTCGATTTAGTGTTAGGAACCAGAGAAAACCCGTAGCTCGTCGCTGTAACCCTGGCCAACATTGAGTGATTCGTTCCCCATGGGACTCCGAGCACCTGTGATTGCATGAATCTACTGAACCACATCAATAAAGTTATAACCATCGACATAAGCTTCAGAAGTTGGAGTTTTATTACTTACCCAATCCTGTCATCTGCCACACAAAAAAATTGTGTCGTGAAGACGTCTTCAAACACAGAAAACCCTCGCAACATCATATTGTCATTTCAAACAATACAGCTACACAACATCTCGGCAGACAAATCGATCTTCGACCACTGCAATGTCCAGAACGTAAAAAAATTTTGAATAACGAAGCTATCCATATGTGGATTTTAACACCTCCTTCAATCAATAAGGATTTTCTTTGCCATATTATCTGTACACTCAGTTTCAAACCTCCTATTATGGGCGCGAGTCCTACCCAATCCTGAGCCCAGAAAGATTCTGTGAAATTGCATCATTGCTGGTCTTTGACACATCCAAACAAAATGATCGAGTCCAAAACGACATGTTGCATTGTCGTATATAAATTATTTCCAAGGAAAACACGCCTGCGAACACTGCTGCACACTTTTTGATTTTGTACGACAGTGCAGTTAGCCACGACTACTTTTCGGGTCTTGTGAACATGGTGAGCTAAGCATATATAAACATGACGATTACTACTTCTCACCTCAGTCTGTATTACGATGTACTGTAATCTGCAAGGCTTCTAGAGCCAGAGTGACAATGTCCTCAAGGAGATCGCAGTGTCATAGGACGACGATGGCAAAATGTGCACGCGATCCTTCCACCCGCCCCTTTTATTCGTGGAAACACTTGGACGAGAAAAGCAAGAAGACGAACGACTGGCTGATAAATTACTACCATGGACTAGAGTGGGATGAAGGCAAGTTTCTGTACCACTACGTGGGAAATGTGCTGAGTGACTTGCTGTTTCAGTGTCCACAAGTACCGGTTTACATGGCAGGGGTCTAGCTGAAAAAATGACTGAATGACTTGTGCAAAAACGAATTGGAAATTTTCTATGTACGTTTTGAGTATGGCTATCCTTCGCTGCCCAAGCTGGCGAAACTTTACGATGATAAGCACCGGCATGTAGGCGACAGGTCACAACCTGACTGGATATACACGTGGAGGAACGCTAGATGCTGCACAAATTGTGTGCCTCGTCCTTGGACCGTGAATCTGCTGCCTATGAGTAGACATGAAGTCACCCGAAATTTAAGGGCATTTAGTTTTTCATATTGTTGCACACCTGATCGGCACCAACATCATATAAGATAAGAAAAATCGGCGCGCTCATTTAGTTGCCGCCTAGAGGTCTGATCGTCACCATTTATCCATTCTGTCCGACGAACAGTTATGTAAATGCCAAGCCTGACTATGGCAGCATTGAATACAGTTTCATCGCAGAAGATGAATTTCTGCGCACCTACACCGAGATCTGCGATTGTAGCGGCATACAGCATTGACGTTTTGCGCATTATCCAGTCGCCTACGAACTAACGCAGTTTCAATTGGACTATCTGGGACGATCAGCCAGCGTCGTGTTCCACACGATGCCGCAGACGCAGCTGCCATGCACCATCGACTGAATCATCGCCTCGGCCCAGACACCTGCTACCATCCACGCACCAGACTGTGCCGTGGAGCTACCCCAGGCGAGGCACAAACATTCCCAGCATTCCGGGGCCAAGAAAGATGCCCAGACGACCAGACGCCTCTCTGTACAGCGTCAGCGCAAGACACTCGTGATGGTACCCACCACGGTTGATTCTGCCTCCATATCGGGAAACGAACCTGCACCTACTGGTCGTCGCCGCCCAGCAGTGTGCATTACTGGAGTTGTGGATGCCGGACCTGCAGTTGACTGTGGTCCCACCATTGGCGAGGTGGAAGTCGTGGAGTCAACTGTTAAAGACGTGCAAGATCTGCAGTGTGGCTATGATGAGGTGGATCACCAACTAAGGCACAGGCCGTGTGAGGGGTCGAGACGACGGTCATAGCCATGTTCCTGAGACTGGTGCTGCCTTTCGCAACAAGCTAATGCTTACCATCATTCGCGAACTGCTAAGCTTTGCATGTGACAGTCTACTAAAATAGTGCAATGTGTAAATTTTTTCAGTTAACCAGATACAAAAAATGTATGGAATAGTTACAATTTCAAAAAAAGCCAGAAGGCCTTGTATTTTACATTCTGTATTGACTGTGTACTAAAGAAATTGTGTATAAAAATGTGTTTAGCGGTTTTTTTTAGTATTAAAAGTTTTTACTGAATCTTGTAAGTGATCAGAAAATATATTCAATAAACATATTTTTTTTAATAACTTTCTAATGAGGGAATAATTTTATCTAAGTGAATAAATAATCATATTTATAGGGTTGCTCCCAGATTTCCATGCCGGACGAAGCCGCAGATTGGAGGATTTTCTCGGGGATCTCCCGTTTCCCACGCCTTTTCAAATCGGCGCTGATTCATACTCATCTCGCTTCACTCTCATCAGCTTTCCTGACAAGGGGAGAGAAATCGTCGTGGTGTTACTAGCTTTTAAAATGTATTCTGCAATCATTATCGAAGTTTTATCTCTGACTAGCACAGTATATCACTCAGAGGATTGAATAACTGTCATATCAAAGGTGCGAATTTTTGTTGTTTACAATTTGGAATTGATCGGAATTAATTATTGATGAACGATGCTGTTCTGAGAATTTTTACAGGTGTGATAGTAGTAGGAATACTAAAAGTAAAACGATAGCTGCTTCTAAAACATAATTAAATAATGTTAATTGACCTAATTAAGTTACGTTTTCAATATTAAGTTCAAATATACGTAGTGGCAAAAATATATTATTCCAAGTCACTTCTTTTTTTCTTTCAAACGATTCTTGTCACAGGTTTTAAGCGGGACATTTAGTCGTCATCTTGGAATGTGTTGAGCGAAGGACGCATACGAAAAATCTCCACACCGACGATGGTAAATAATATTTCAATGCTACTTTCCGTTCACTGATGACAAGGTATGGCTTAAATCACTATTCCACGTACTCACCGGACTCTAAAAGCCAAATTGTGGAGACATTTCCGGTAAAACGTAAACTATAAGTGGCTTGAGCTACTGCCGAAGCAGGTTAGCGAGTAAAATTCTACCACTCATTCTATCACTCACATAAAGCCCGAGGATGTCAAGGACCACTCAATATTTGGGTCCGTTTATGCCATTCCGACGAGGAGGGACCCGTGCAAGCCTAAAGTCAAGATCGGTAACGTGGTGCGCATCTCCAAACAGCGTGGCATTTTCCAAAAAGGTCTATCGTCACAACTGGTTGGCAGAATTGTACAAGGTGGTTCTCATACGACATTAGTACCCGCGCATTTATTACCTCGAGGATCTACGAGGGGAACCCATCGTCGGAGGCTTTTACACAGAGGAGATCCAGCCTAAGAAGTTTGCCGATGTTTATTAGGTGGAAAAGTTGCTGAAACGCCGTAATGGACGCGTGTACGTATATTCTTAAATACATGTATTGTTTTTAAATTATTGTATATCTACCCAACTTTGCATTCATTTTATTCTTGCACTGCCTGTCCTTATACACAATATTGGGTTAGAGTTAGCTAGCTGTGCTTCCGAGCATGCTTTCATTTGTCAGATTTGTCTCCTCTCACATTCTCCTCCTATCTTTTATCTTGTCGTTACGAGAATGAGTGTATAGGGGCGCCCAAGGCGGAGATAAAATGCCTCTGCGAGAGTTGGAAGGACGCCCCCACCCCCCTGGAGAGGTACACAGCCATCGCTCGCTTGTCCGGTTCCTACAATTTGTCTTTTCCTTCCAATGACGCACTCCCCACTTTTTTTTCTTCCTCCCTCAAACGCGGCGGTCACTCCGGAACCAACCAAGAGGCCAGAGTTTGTATGTATTTATTGTTTATAGTTTCACTTGATTTGGGATATATTATGCCCATCGTGCACTGGATAATGCAGAAGCACGAGTAGAAATTTTGTGAGATAAGATAGTTGTACGTTAAAGACGTTATTACAAAAATAAAAGTATAGATGGTGCAAGGTTAATCTGGCATTGTGCCTACCAAAATAACGTGGTGTTTGTTTAGTTTGTATAGAGATAATACAATAGAGGTAAAAAGTAATAACAATAGAATTAATTTATTCCACGTATCCCATGACATAAGCATATCTAGTAAAATTTAAATCAATTAAGTTTTAAAAAAATAATTTTTCATTAATATATATCATATCAAGCACAGCTTAAAGATATTCTTAAATAATTTAATGGACAATTTAAGAATAAAAACTATAATTGTGTCTATACTTAGCGTGTACAACTAGAAATACGTAGAGTAGGTAACCAAAAAAACTGTATATACTATATGTAGATGACTGTAGAAATAACAGTATAGATAACCGCGCTCTGCGGCTATTTCGTGAACTCAATCAGTCAATAATATGGCAACTTTCCACGTCAGTGTTAAGAAACATCCTTATAATGCCGTGATATAATACATTCACGGCTACTTCATAATTTTCTGAAGACCTGCTCAAGTTCTACTTCCAGGATATTCCTCCGCCTCGTGCAAACTAAGCTTAAAAAGTCAAGAAAATTACACCAAAGGACAACGAACCGAATATGTGCGCACTCAGTAGTAATAACAATTTATAGAAGAACTATTTCTTGCTAGGCGCTACCAACACGTGTGTTTTCTCATGGGTTTTGTAAATATTTATTATAAATTAAATATTATAATTTTAAACAAAATATCGGTAAAACTTCAATTTAAGATAATATAAGGTAATTTTATGTTAACAGAGGTGTAAAACGCTTGTGATACACGACATATTTAGTAAACAACAAAACACTCCATACATGGGGTGATTTTCCAGAGGTTAGATTCAAAAAGTGTGAAGAAACCACGAATAGACTATATGGACAGTGGCTCTGATCTATACTATGATACTGTTACGTGCTCGCTACTTTGCATCGATTCCCTTGATTCATCCCACGAGAGCGAACGAACGAGACGAACGTAGTAGTAACGTGAGAAGTCCGCTGCGATTTTCAAAGGCGCATACCACCGCGTGCCGCCGCGATAAGCCTAACGCAACTAGCTCGCGCTTGACCTACGCGGATTGAATTTCTCCAATTATCTGGACGAATGCTTTTGTTTTATTGCCCTCGCCTCTCTCAGCGACACTCGGAATGCGAGGAACCTTCCAGATTGGGCCACCGTAGCTATTTAAGCCACGACGTGCCTCCGAGCAGACCGTTTTTAATTTGAGAGTTTGGAGGATTGTGCGACGTTAAGCGACAGATGTGCGTAGACGACGAGCTAGCCGAGTGACGAGTGGCGGTGAATGTGACCAGCCTGAAAGAAATCTACGGACTGCGCGAATTGGTACAGTAGAGAGAGAGACTGATGGGCCGGGCTATTGAACTGGATGTGTGAGTGTAAGATATTCGGTATAATGGCAATAGGCAGACTGAACATGTGTAAATAATGAGTGTGAATAAAGTGACTATAATCAATGTCAAGACATCGAGAAAGACTTTAATAAGAAATGAGACAGACATTAAATATTGCGTTCACTGAGGATAACAAAAGAGTGACAGGGAAGATGCATTGATAGTTAAATGTTGTAAATAATGCTGTGTGAATAAATTAAAAACTAAATTTAGTTCTTTTAATTTTATTAAGATCTCCATCCCATACGATCTCGAATATGCCTCTCCGGCGTCTTGTAAAAATAAATAACGTGACTGCAGTGCCTTACCGTATTGTCGGCAACGGAGCATGGAGCGAATATGGCGCAGAGTGCACTTGCCATGCAGTAATCNAAAAGAGTGACAGGGAAGATGCATTGATAGTTAAATGTTGTAAATAATGCTGTGTGAATAAATTAAAAACTAAATTTTGTTCTTTTAATTTTATTAAGATCTCCATCCCATACGATCTCGAATATGCCTCTCCGGCGTCTTGTAAAAATAAATAACGTGACTGCAGTGCCTTACCGTATTGTCGGCAACGGAGCATGGAGCGAATATGGCACAGAGTGCACGTGCCATGCAGTATCATCTCCGTATTCCAACATTGAACAGATTTTTCATACAACACAACTGTCAAAATGACTTGACTTCTACTAAGGCTAGCACGATGATTACTAAAATAAGTGATTTGATATGCTAGTACACTACTAATATTTTGACTTAGCTGTAACGCAAATACTGCGTAATGAAGTTACGCAAATGTTTTGTTTTTCGTAAAATAGCGGGGTTTGAGGTCGGAAAAACTGTAAACAAACGTCACATCAATGTTTAAACGCGTTAATATTACATTCGCAGAGGCAGTTATTGAGAGAACGTTGGGTGTAAGCACATAAGATGAAAAATAGTCTACCACGTCTTTAGCCTATGTAATTAATAAGGAAAAAGTTGTACCGTGTCATAACGTCTCATTGACAACATTTTGATGGCACACGATGCGAGCGCCGTCTCCGTCACACGGCTTCTCGCAATCACCGGTAGTGCGACTGCCTTCCACGCCGATGTCGGGTCATCCGACATAGCTTCACGACACCGAGAGACGTGGCAGTGTTGCTTCCATTTGATATTATACACGGAGCTGTGTGGCTCCAAGGGTGGACTGTTTTTTAAAGAAAATGTTTTTGTTGTAAAAATCGAGTGAGTGGGTGAAGTATTTGAGCGGCTCGTAACAGTGAGGTCTTGAGAGCCGATGAGGGTGATTGAAGTGAGTATGCAGCAGCGCCGGAATGAAAGGCGGGGGAAACAGGAGATCCCGAGAAAACCCGCAGACCAGCGGGATCGTCCGGCACGATTCCCAAGTGCGAAAATCAGGGAATGACTCGACCGGGCATTGAACCCGTTTCGCCTTATTGGGAGGTGAGCAGGCCAACAGCTCAGCCACCGCGGCCTCAGTTTTAAAAAAAATTTAATGTATGTTATTTTAGGTTTTAAGTGGATATTCATGATAAAACTATTCCTGCTCGCCTAAATTCAAATACTGTAGTTTGTATATGTATTATTGCTCTAAGTTCTCTCGGTAAAATTTGGGAATTTTGTCAGCATGACTCATTTACATGTTCAAGCCACCTACTGCTAGACAATGTACCAATTATATTAAATACTAGATTACCCGGCCACGCGTTGCTGTGGCATAAAATATTTTGGTTGTATTCATTTCTGTGAAATCAATTAAAAGAAGTATATGTATTTTCAAAATATTTATTACTGAAGTACTTGTTCGTATGCAATGTTTTTAGTTTTACCATATTCTGCGCGTATGAATAAGTTGAATAGTTCAAACAGCTGAAATGTTCAAACAGACAGCTGTCAACAAAGCCACTTCCTGACGCGAAAGCATGGTAAAAATGAGCTTTTTGCAAAATTTAGTACCTTTGCAGGTAATACAGATAAAAAAGAAAGGTGTACAAACACTCGTGGGAACGAAAAGAAGATTTATAAAAAATAGAATGAAAATCGGTCAATTTTATTGGAAGTTATACGCGTCCGAGCAAACGGACACAACATTTATATATATATTTATATATATATTGGTATATATTATATTTGACGCATTTACAAACTGATATATGCAGAGTAACTATTCTTAATTAAAATATATATATGTCTGTCAGACTGCCACCCATAATAAGGGATGTAAGATAGTTATTTAGGTAACTTTACTACTTACTAATCAAATTAGCGACAACTGAAGTAGGTTTATATTTATTTTGTATTATATAAACCAAAACAGTAAAGTATTAATATCTACTTACGTTTCTAGCACTTTAACAGTGTCACATGAATGACGTATTATGTCCATAACGAACACTTAATGGGCCTACAGAGAAAAATAAGCATAGCTTCAAAAATGATCGATAACCATAAATATTATTCGATTGCTTACTGAGTTTCGTATGTGTGACGTACGTTTTGCGACAGTATTCGCCTATCCTCAGACCTCATCAGGCCTACAACATTTTAATATCAGCCACAGGGCCCAGTGCGTGGGAGCTCAGTTGTGACAAAATTCTCTTCTTTATTCGTTCCTTTGTAAACGTCTCCCAGAGTCTGGCGAGCATGTTGCCACACGAGTGGTAAAGAAATCTGCATACCGTCTCGACGCGAGTGAACTAGCTCGCACGTAATAAAACTTGCTGGTTTTA
The DNA here is from genome assembly GCA_002778355.1 of Clitarchus hookeri. NCBI lineage: Eukaryota > Metazoa > Arthropoda > Insecta > Phasmatodea > Phasmatidae > Clitarchus > Clitarchus hookeri. The sequence goes on along the minus strand of NQII01002916.1, from coordinate 24,410 downwards.
GAGTCGCAGACAAGAAAGGAACAGAATAATGCACTTCGCAAGAGCAGTTTCAGCTTGCAGCCAGTCGTCGGGGTGAGAGAGTTAAAACAGTAAATATTTGCTTGGTGATTATGGGGAGAATCTGCGAATTACTCTTGTCGTCACAGTTTTACTGCTGTGTTTACAGTGGAAGATATATTTATTTGTTCGTCGATATCTAATAACTAGACGTTATTTGTGGTCTCACGGGGAATTAATTAGTAATTTTCAATAGCTAGAAAGTTAGTTATTCCATGCCCTCGTTCGTAGTATCAAAATCATATACTGTAGTTGCGCTCTACATGATATACAATAACTTTGTTTAAAAAAAAAACTGGGATAATATTATCATTACAATTTTTCTATCGGGATAGCATAAATATTGCGGAATAATTAACGTCTGTGGTAGGGGTTGCTAAGATCTGCAAACCGATAAGAAAAAGATCGGCACAAATTTAAATAGCACACTTGTATTTAGGTGAATATAGACGCCGTCCTCTAATATTAAAAAGGCCCAAGGAGAACAAGCTACAACCCACATAAGTTAAAATGGTTTGCGGAAATATCATACACACTAGGAAACTTAAAAATGAATTTCATAAAAATTATTATTCGCTGGCGGTTGATCGAACGCTTTTCAATTAGTATTAATTTTTCATTTCTCCACAGTATGATTTTATATGAAATTTAGAAATTTTTATTTGATGTGTAGTAATGCTATATTATTATAATTACAGTTCTTTGGCTACAAAATCAAGAGGAAACGTTTTCACGTTCCTAAAAAAACACTTATAATAAGAAGTTTGACGATTTTTTGCCATAGTTAACGCGTACGTTAAAATACACGGAGGCTGTCAAGAACAAGGGCGTCGTTTCATAGTTGGTTTAAAATGTGCTCCATTCACTCTTTACACGTTGTATAATTTCCTGTCATCAAATTCATATCATGGTTTTTTTTTATTTATAGCGAGGAAGGTTATGGATAAGTGTAATGTACATTTCTGTAAAGACTGTTCACGGTAAACTGAGCACTTTTGGAAGCACTGCTTAAGATATACTTGTATACACATCGTGTGTTGTTCCGCCATATGCAAAATCAACATTTCCATGGGACTGATCACTTTATTCATGCGTCGCTCGACTAAAGATGTAAAATTATTGGAAAAGAAAATATTTTACACATTTTTTAATTTATACACAAATATGATTTGCGAAAAAAAGCACAAAAGAAAATAAACATTTTCAGTCTTTTCAGATTTATGCCTAACTCTTTTAATTCAACGTCAAAACATGGAACTACTATCTCTTCGTCCTTACCTACATTACTGGACACATGCCATTCAGTATTCCTTTTAAAAATACATGGACATACGGCGGTGACATTTTTCAAAGGTTGATTTCAAAAGTGCTCACTTTACCATGAATAGCCTTTATGGTAGTTTTTCCTCTCCCTCCGTGGCAAGAGAGTTCGCCGGAGCTCTAACTCAGAATATATATGCATAGAGAAATGGAATGTCGTGGCGGTTCTATTGATCTATACTTGCACATTCGCGAACTGGCTGTGCGAGACTCTGGAGGTTGACTTTTATATGATTGGCCATTGCGTGCTGCGAAATATTCCCAATTGGCTGGGCTGCTGGATGACAACTAATATTGCCACGCACTGATTGGCGAATGGCATTGCGCGATGTAACTGACGCGAGCGGCTCAGGTTCGTTAACCATACCGCGAGAAAGATTTGTTCCACCCAACAAAATATTTGTTTGTATAAGGCAAAAAAAAAAAGAACATATTAAGTCGCCCCTACAAAATATTTTGTTGAGTAAACAAAATTTAAAAAAACAGCAAAATTAATTTTGTTTATCTAACAAAATACACGCTTGAACTAACAAAACCTTTGTGTAGGGCCAAAATAAATTAGACCGTCAATAACNCGCCCCTACAAAATATTTTGTTGAGTAAACAAAATTTAAAAAAACAGCAAAATTAATTTTGTTTATCTAACAAAATAAACGCTTGAACTAACAAAACCTTTGTGTAGGGCCAAAATAAATTAGACCGTCAATAACATATTTAGTTTAATCAACTGTGTATATTTATTTGGCCATTCATTTGAATGTCTTCGTTCGCTTACAGTTAAAGAGTTTGTTAATGTTTTATAATGCTATTATTGATGGTCAATAATGGTATAAGCATCGTAAGAGAACAAAAAGTACCGCTGTAATAATGGAAATATTCATTTTTGCACTTGGTTTAATATTCGGAATTATTATATTTAAAATATACATATTTAATTAGCAGTCAGTTTAGCTAAGGTTTCTACAGCGTAGCACTCGAGCGCAGCGAACTAGGTTCGAATCTCTGTCGAGCCTGAAATGTTTTTTATATTAACGTAGAGACAAACAAATATCAAATCTTTGTTTGGGGAAACCAAATATTAACAACAAAATAGTTTGAATTAGCAACAAAATATTTTGTTGCCCCCATACAAACAATAAATTTTGTTGCGCCAGACAAACTTTGTTTCATTCAACGAAACCTTTTTCTCAGCGCGAGAGGCTGTTTCGCCTCTGTATTATCGAGCATTCTGCGACTGTAGCTAGCGGAAAGCTGTTACGACGTGGTCGCGTGCACGGTACGGGCGCGAAACCTCGCAAGCGCGGCCAGGCGCATGTGCGTGTTGCAGGGAGGTAGACCTGCCAGGGGCAAGGCGGGGTCGGGTTAATTTGAAAGTCGGAGCGGGAAACATTAGGAAAGCTCGCTGCCTCGCAAGGACCAGTGCGGTATTGAAGAGAGAGGAAGGAAGGGGATGGGGGGGTTGCATGTATTATTGCCTTCGCTCACGACTCCGCGTGCGCGCCCTATTACGACGCAGCCGGTCGCGCAGGGGTTGATTGCTGATTGGGGCCGCGGCGGGTCGCAGTCGTAACAACGCTGGGCGGCAGATCGATTTTTAATAAGCCGCGGCTCCTTTGTAGAATTACTTCCCTCCCCCGATATATGCTACTGTATTATTCGCGACCCACAACATCGCACGCAAAATTTTTTTCTGCCAAAAAACACCACTTTTATACATAAATTCATAGACTACATTTTTTTTTCTATATTCTATTCGCGGTTTTTTCACACTTTTTGAAACAAAAATTTAAAAAATCACCCTATGTTAGACGTGATTGGTTGTTTCTTACATATGACACGTATTACAAACGTTTGAAGCATGTGTTAACATAAAAGTACCTTATTTATAGTTTAACTGAAATTTTATTTATATTATATATAGAAATTTAATACATTTTAAATTATAATTAATATGAAAAAAAACGGGGAGAAAATAGGGGTGTTGCTAATGCCTAGTAAGAAATAGTTCTTATGCAAAATTATATTACATTGAGCGCACACGAATCCGTGCGTTGTCCCATTGGTGTAATTTTCTATACATGGTGGGGCTTTGTTTGCATGCGATGGAGTAATATCCTGGAAGTAGAACTTAAAAAGGGATTCAGAAAAGTTGGAATTAATCGTGAATAGACTATAATATGTATTGCATTTAGTCTTTTCGTAGTATCTCCACACTTTTTGGATAAAATATTTGAAAAATCACCACATACATAAAGTGTTTGGTTGATCCCTAAAAACGTCATATTTTATTTCACAAGCAATTTAGACTTCTGTTACAATAAAGGTGTCTCATTTGGTGGTAAAATTGAACATTTACTTATAATTTACCCATAAATTCTAATATTTCTTTTAGAATTAATATGATTCAAACAGGGAGAAATTAGGTGTTCCGGTAATGTCAATTAAGAAATATTTCTAGTGCAAAATATAATTAAACTGAGCGCAGACTGATACGGTGCGTTATCCCATTTGTGTTAATTTCTAGAGTTAGTTAAGCTTTGTTTGCATGACGCGGAGGAATACCCTGAAAGTAGAACTTTGGCAGGGCTTCTGATAATTTGGAAGTAACCATGATTGAACTATACAAAAGGATTTTCATTGTAGGGATCGCAACGGCTAACCATATTCTGAGTGATACAAATAATGAGTTTTGGACACAGAGTATTTAGTATTACAGATATGAAACGGTCGCTTATACGGTAAACTCCACCCGCACAAGCCAGCAAAATGACGTCACTCGTTAGCAATGTGTTGGAATGCCGTTCGAAAATCAGCTTTATGTAACCTACTCGCCAGCTGGCAGCTCATCCAGCAGAAAGCCTTTAGAAGCATTCAGTAGCCAATCAGACACGAGGTCCGTTCTCAGAGACTCGCGCAGCCAATCAGAGAATGGGTACGTCCACATCAAAGGAACCGCCACGTCATCTCGTTTCTGTGTACTTTAGCGTATGTTTTAGAACACAATAGTTTTGGCCTTATCGATAAAAAATTTAGAAAACCTGGCGGTCACGGCAACTGAGACGTTTAAATTGTAACTAATTACGGGAAATGTAGGCATTTATTTTCAGTTGGCTAAATTTTATCGAATAATTCGCTTTTTTTTAAATTTGGTAGCACAGTCTTGTATACATTCAAGCCGCTGTCATTAGTTTATTGGCTTTTTACCAAAGTGGGTATGATTTTTCTTATTTCATTTTATTTCACTTGACTAGAACACCTCTCAGCTAATTGTTTCTTATTGGTTCAGGTTATACAGAGCGAGTTAAACAAATTGAGTCTAGGGTTAAAAGCAATGTAAAGAATGTTCACGGTTTTTTGAGAACTTTCGAAGTCAATCTTTGAAAAATGTCAATGCTCCTAACTGCCTATATTTTAACAGCCACACTGACTGACAAACACCCAGAAAAGTTGGTAACGACTGACGAAAAGTGGTTCCATGTCTTAAAGTTGAATTAAGAGTGTTTAGTAAACATTTGTGAACACTGAAATCATTTATTTTACCTTCTGTTTTTTATGCATTTAAGAGAAGTAATTAGGCAATTTGTAAAATGTTTACTTTTTTAATAACTCTTCAGTATCACTCTAACGACGCACGAATGAAGTTGTCACGCCCAAGGCAATACTAATTTTACAATTGAAGGAAGAATACACAATGTACATGCACGTAGATCGTAAGCAGGGCTCTCAAAAGTGTTCAGTTTACCGTCAACAGCCTATACATGCTTAAATGATATCCTGTCTACGAATATCAAAGCGAATTTTGCTGGCACTTCAGTCAGAATTCATCTGTACACCGGGGATACGTGTGTTTTTTCACTAGCTGTTGCAACAGTGAGATACATTTTCCTTTCTACATGGTTAAATTAAAACTACTTTTAGCTTTCTGTCACTGGTTTAGAGACCTGCAGGTCATCGCAAACAAACTGCTCTCCTATGACGAGAGTAAAGTAACAAAAGTGTAAAAGTTTTGGAACCTAGCCTGGAAAAAAAAAAAAAAAAAAAAATCATGTCATATTTTATCATTAAATTTACCGTCAAAATACAGCACTGCTATGTGGCGGAATGCGAATTTTCCAATAACGAATTTTACAATATGTGTTTAAGTCAACGCAGAAAACCTGTGTGCTCAGATAAATGTAGCCTGCTTCAACCTAAATACGGCTGCTCAAGAACTTTTTTCGTAAGCTACTAATGGTTATAAGAACACGCAGGTTAAAATATATCAAATGTTATTGAAATTGTATTTTATTTTACCTTATGAATAGTTGTAGTTGAAAGTCTTGTATGGTTTGCAACGAAGAAAATTTAAGCGCAACTATGTTCACAAGTGACTCTAAAATACAGAAATCGATAATAAGACACTACGTAAGTATTGATGAAACAAAATTCTATTTTAGTGATTTTAAAGGTATTTTTTAAGAGCTTCAAATAAACTGTAGGTGTTATGAACATTCAAATGACAACGTTGTATACAGAAAGTTGCAACATAAATTAAATAGGTGCACTGGAAGGGAAGGTATGAATGTTGAGGTCACACTTTTCGTTCTTTAAGCACATTGACTATCTTCCTGCTGACGTCAGATAATTGATTTTGTGTAATTGGCTACGTGTTTAGGGCTAATTTTGTTAACAGTAACGATTTAAAGTTTAGCGTTGTAATCAAATTTATGGTAGTTGAAATGCGTGGATAAACCATATATATTTATCTCACACAACTACAAAGTTAATTCGTAAATATGTTAACATATCTTCAGATGAAAAATACGGGTCTTCCAAAACTTATATTATGAAGTAAAGCTATACGTTTTATGTACGAAAGGTTCTGATATTGGTGATTCTTCAATTCTCCAATTAATGCAGGGGCCGAGGTGGTGTAGTGGTTAGACTAGTCGCCTCCCTCCTGGGCGAACAGGGTTCATTTCCCTGCCGGGTCATTCCCAGATTTTCGCAAGTGGGAATCGTGCCGGACGATGCCGATGGTCGGCAGGTTTTCTCGGGGATCTCCCGTTTCCCCCGCCCTTTCATTCTGGCGCAGCTCCATACTCACCTCACTTCACCACCATCGGCTCTGGAAACCTCGATGTTAAGAGCAGCGCAAATCTTTTCACTCACTCACTCACTCCAATTAATGCATAGTTTGACAGAAAAATTATGTTGAAAGTTAATGGCGGATTATAAGAATATACCGAATAAAATTTGTCTACTCTAAACGTGACGTATCCAGTATCGTGCGACTATGTCAAAAGGCAGAGAAACGGCACACAAATCGCCTGTTTTCAGTAGGTAACAAAGGAATTGTTGTATATTTTAAAGTCTTTTAAAATTCTTGTGACACTGGGACTATAAAAACAAATCAAATGTTACAGGTATAATCTATGTTTATAGAATGCGGAAGGCAGGAACAACTGCGCGTGAGTTTTTTTTTTTTTTGCCTTGCATGTGTATTTACTTGCAAAAATTTTTATCCGCATGAAATAATGGAGCGTGCGCTCTTTCAGAAAGATGCAGCACATTTTATTTTGTTCCTCCGCGCAATTAGGCCTCGGAAGTCAGTCCTCACCAGTATATCACTTCTGCTCCAGTAAAAAACTGAGTGCAAAGCGCCGGGATTTACTCGGTCGCTGCGAGCGCCACGTTGTGTACGCCGCCTGCTGCGCGAAAACAATTTACAACGCCCCCCCCCCCTCCNCTTTTCATTCTCCCACCGACGTCACAGCGGCTTGCAATTTTTAAGCGAGCTCCCGCGTGTATATCTGGCTGTATCTGCCAGATTTAGCAGCTCGCTTGACGAGCGCTGTCACAATGAGAGTACGTGCCAGGGGGTGGGGGGGTGTGCGTGTGCGTTATGCCTCCGCACACCTGCGTCGCGTTGCATCATCGCGTTGGCGAGAACGTCTGTCATGTAACCACCCCCCTCCCATTCCCCGACAAACATACATATACCCGACGGATTTATTTAGCGACCGGTGCAAATAACTACAATACTTCAGCCACGCCGTTGCTCGCGCGCGACATATGTCCCTTGCTTGCAGGATTGCCCCGCAGTCTGTAAGCGTGAATGTATACATAGTCTATACACGGTTTCCTCATACTTTTGTATTAATCAAACCTTTGAAAAATCACCCCACCTATGACGTGCTTTGTTGTCTCCTAAATACCACGTATCAAAACAGTTTTATACCTGTGTTAAGATAAAAGTATCTTAGTTTTAGTTAAATTGAACTTATATTTGATATATACATTTTAATATTCCATTCATAATAAATATGACTAAAACCAAGGAGAAATGGTTGTGTTGGTGATACCAAGTAAAAAATTGTTCTTACGCAAAAATAGCATTACACTGAGAGCGCACAAATGCGTTACGCTTTACCTTTGGTACAATTTTCAACGCTCGGTTACGCTTTCTTTGCATGAGGCGGAGAGATATCCTAGAAGTAGAACTTAAGCAGTGGTTCAGAAATGTTGGAAGTAAACGGGATGGGCTATCAACATAGAGTATGTATGTACACAGAGATGAAATAGCGTCGCTGTTATTTTTATGTGCGCGTGCCCATTCTCTGATTGGCTGGGCGAGGTATGGGAATGAGCTTTGAGCATGATNGTATGTACACAGAGATGAAATAGCGTCGCTGTTATTTTTATGTGCGCGTGCCCATTCTCTGATTGGCTGGGCGAGGTATGGGAATGAGCTTTGAGCATGATAGGTTACTGCATGCTGCGGAAAAGTTCCCTGTTGGCTGTCGTGCCGGTTGGTTAGTAGGCTACACAAAGCGCTGATTGGCGAACGGCCTTCAAACATGTCGTTGACAGTAACGCCATTTTGTTGGAGTGTACATCTGGAGTTCTCGATGCAAGCGGCTGTTTCGCGGCTGTGTATTTAAGAGCTCAATGGTATGGATGGAATACAGGGTAGAGAAAGGTTGGCCAGATGTTGACGTAGCTAAGTTTAGTAGCACGAAATATACATACATATGTACATACACAAAGGTGTCAAAAGTCATGGATTAGCAATATGCAAATATACAGATGGCAGTAGTATCGCGTACAAAATGTATAAATGGGCAGTGCATTGGTTGGGCTTTCATTTGTAGTCAAGTGATTCATGTGAAAAGGTTTCTGACGTGATTATGGCCGCACGACGGGAATTAACAGACTTTGAACGCGGAATGGTAGTTGTAACTAGACGCATGGGACATTCCATTTCGGAAATGGTTAGGGAATTCAACATTCCGAGATCCACAGTGTCAATAGTGTGCCGAGAATACCTCATTTCAGGCATAACCTCCCACCATGGACAACGCAGTGGCCGTCCGCCTGCACTACTTAATGACCAAGACCAACGACGTGTGTGCAGAATGGTCAGTGTTAGCAGACAAGAAACGAAACACTTCGTGAAATAACCACAGGAATCAATGTGGGACGTACGACGGACGTGTCCGTTAGGACAGTGCGACGAACTTTGGCTGTACTAGGCTATGCCAACAGAAGACCGACTCGAGTACCTTTACAAATAGCACGAAATCGCCTGCAGCGCCTCTCCTTGGCTCGTGACCAAAGCGGTTGAACCCTAGATGACTTGAAAACCGTGGCTTGGTCAGATGAGTCCCGATTTCAATTGTTAAGAACTCATGGTAGGGTTCGAGTGTGGCGCAGACCCCACGAATCCATGGACCCACGTTGTCTACAAGGAACTGTGCAAGCTGGTGGTGGCTCCATAATGGTGTGGGCTGTTTTACATGGAATGGACTGGGTCCTCTGGTCCAACTGAACCGATCATTGAATGGAAAGGGTTATGTTCAGCTACTTGGAGACCGCTTGCTGCCATTCATGGACTTCATGTACCCAAAAAACGTTGGATTTTTATGGATGACAATGCGCCATGTCACCGGGCCATAACTGTTTGCGATTGGTTTAAAGAACATTCTGGACAGTTCCAGCGAATGATTTGGCCACCAAAATCGCCCGACATGAATCCAATCGAACATTTATGGGAGAAACTTCGAGAGGTCAGTTCGTGCACAGAATCCTGCACCGGCAACACTTTCGCAATTATGGACGTCTATAGAGGCAGCATGGCTCAATATTTCTGCCGGGGACTTTCAACGACTTGTTGAGTCCATGCCACGTCGAGTTGCTGCGCTGCGCCGTGCAAAAGGAGGTCTGAAACGATATTAGGAGGTATCCCGTTACTTTTTTCGCCTCAGTGTNATGCTGCGCTGCGCCGTGCAAAAGGAGGTCTGAAACGATATTAGGAGGTATCCCGTTACTTTTTTCGCCTCAGTGTATAAAGATACCTGGATAACAAGTACAAAGAATCGAGAATGTGTGGTACATAAATTAAGGCTAAGTACATTAGTTGAAATATACAAATGGTTGGATCCCAAAACGGAGTAAATAAAAGGCTGGTAATATATATCTGTTTTTTTTAACATTGAGAGTAAATATCATGACAGGCTGACGCAATAATTTTGTTCCATACTTTGCGTTGCGATAACGTGTAAAAATTTACACNTTTTAACATTGAGAGTAAATATCATGACAGGCTGACGCAATAATTTTGTTCCATACTTTGCGTTGCGATAACGTGTAAAAATTTACACCGCCAGAAATATATATATAAAAATGTAGAAACATTGGCAAAATATTTGCTTAAAATGTTAGTAAGAACACTCGTGTAAAACTGCCCTTTGTTTGTTGGTGTATCCTGGCTTCCATAAATTTGTGTGTTATGATAAACATTTGTAGCACTGTTATACGTTCATACCAGATAAAAATTATCACTGCAATATATATGTGCGCGAAGATACTACAGCGACTAAATGTTTAGGTGAGAGTAGGGGAAAGGATTACCCCGAGAAAACCCGCCGTCATCATACGCTACGATCCCCATCAGCGGAAATCCGGTTCTGACCCTGCTGGGAATCTAACCTTGTTCGCCGCTGTTGATGGTGAGAGATCTGACCACTGTACCACTGCGGCCGCCTGCGTTCTCGTTAGTACGAGGGGCCACGGTGGCTGAGCGGTTAGACTGCTCGCCTCCCACCAAAGCGAACCGGGTTCATTCTAACCAGCCGGGTCATTCCCAGATTTTCGCAAATGGGAATCGTGCCGGATGATGCCGCTCGCCGGCGGGTTTTCTCTGGGATTTCCCATTCCCCCCTCCCTTGCATTCTGCGCTGCTGAATTCTCATTTCATTTCACCCTCATCCGCTCTCAAGACTTCGTTGTTAAGAACCACCCAAATCTCTCAGTTCCAACTCGTTAATACGAGTTTTTAATGCGGGTTTAGCAGGAGTCAGAATACAACCCTTAAAAAAAAAATCTTCATCCACTTTGATTTCGATTTAAAAGGGGATTAGAGGCGACGGTAGCGCCTCAGACAAACCACGGATGTATCATGGTCGAGGGTCACATGGGTGATGTGGAAGGACACCAAAGTGTCCAACTTTTATCAGCCTAGCGGTTTGTGTCGTGTTAATTGTTGTGTTAGATGGAGGTGATGGCACTGGCCGTTATTAGCCTGCGTGCATTAAATATAATAGTAATAATTATTATTATTTATGTCGTGCAAGGTTATGAACTCTTTTGTCGTTTTACTAAGAAATATCGAATACGAAGGCCGGGTTATAAAACTAAACAAACCAAAGGAGACTGCTTGTACAGTTCTGGGTGAAAAGTAGCCTACGGTGAGAAAACCACACCAAAGCTCTTGGACATCGGAGAGCTTTTAGCTGTTTAGACGGTGCTGTATTACTTTCAAAATTCAAACACTTCCCTTAACTTCTCAACAGCCATGGTATAGAAGACGTAACACGTGTCCTGTAACCTATAGTATATTCATGATTTCTTCCCACATTTTTAATCAAACCTTTGAAAAATCACCCCATGTGAGACGTATTCAGTTATTTCCTAAATATGCCATGTATCAAAAGCGTTTTATAACTCTGTTAACGTATAAGTGTATTATTATTCGTTGCATTAAAGTTTTGCCTATGTTTATAGACATAAACTAAAATACTTCATTTAATTTAAACACGAATACAAACAGTGAGAAAACTTGTGAGTTGGTGGTGCCTAGTAAGAAAAAGTTGTCAAGCAAAATATTATTACAACTGAGTGCGCACGAATTCGGTGCGTTGTCTTTGGTGTAATTTTCTAGACTTAGTTAGGCTTTGTTTGCATGAGGTGGAGGAATGGCCAAGAAGTTGAACTTTAGCAGGGCTTCAGAAACGTGTGACGTAACCGTGAATGTATTATATAAACTAAAAAATAAGTTTTCGTGGCGAAAAGTTTGCTTTGAGTTCTACAAGCCTCTGTACTTGCTCCGTTATTCTTTTGTTTGTTTATTGAAGATCTACTGTAGCAGCATAAAATATAATCATTATCATGTCTAAATCTAAGTATCCCATACGTTAACTGCATAAAATACCATTTATCTGCACTAGTTAACAGAACTGTATTAATGGATAAGATTTTTTTTGATAGTAGTTAAAAACTTTTGCAATGAACCAATTTTCCGCTTAAAGTACCAAACTACATATTGAAGATGAGGAATATTAAACAACCTTATTTCATATATATTTCCGTGCACTTACGAGTTGTGTAGACATTACTTCTCTGCTATCTTAAAATACATTAAATTTCCTCCCATAAAAAACGCACTATCCATACTCTACGTCACTCATTAAAAAAAATTCATCTCATATTTATTTTATGTATCCTTTTACCTCGTTGTCAGAGACAGGAGAATTTTTAATGATCCGCCTCACACACGCAGTTATACTTCGTGTACTCTTCAGCTAAAATTCTGGATTAAGTAAATTATATATAAGCTTTCCTAAAAAAAAATGTGTAAACATTTTTTTTTGTTTGCGTACTGTTTATCTTTCTTGCTCTTTTTTCTCTCTTTCACACACACAGGGACACACACATGCACACACTAAGGGTATATCCATCTCGTTTTTTAGTGCTCGTTCTGAGTATAGAATATCAATAATAACGTGGTGAGATCTTATAACTCTGTAGTTGTACATGTTTGAGTAAGTGTTTATTCTTAACAAGAATCTTAATGATATAAATAGTAAGTTCAGTTTTTATGAGTGGCTTGAAAGCGTGAATGTATTTGTAACTCTCTCTTGTTCTCTCGCTCTCTCTCTCTTTCTTCTCTCTCTCTCTCTCGTCCGCTGGTCTGCCTGAATGCGTCGTTAACGTATGATCGCTACGAAGGACTTCTTAGTGACAATTTGCAACCCATCATGAACTTGTATACCTGCAAAAAGATGGGGTATTGTAAAAGGATTATGCATCGTTACCACCGTGTAATTGGGCACATGTTGTTAAGCACTGGTTTAATAAGTATATTTAAGAGATCCACTTAATGGCGTGGTCACCACATTCGTTATCGATCACTTATGAAATTTGCTGGAGAGGCTCATTTGCACACAAGGTCGTGCACCTACAAAGATTAGAGAGCTATGATAAAATAAACAGATATCTGTCATCAATAGTATATAATTGAAACAACGTAAACATTTTCTACTTCAGTGTGTTTAATGTTATCCTACATGGTACTAGGTAAATATCCCATGGCTTTTGTCACTTCAGAGTAATCCAGCAGTTCACTTGACATTACAAATAAAGATTGCGTGTTCATAAAGACTGGATAATTTTCTCCGAATCTACTCGTTCTTGGTGTTTTCATCACTCTTTATACGTGATATGCTGTTTCCCTACTGGCAAGGTACAGTCATTAACTTGCAAACTACAACGCAGGAACTATAATGTTCATGTCAATGACCTCCAACATATCAACAAAAACCCATAAAAAAGTTTTCTACGTTTTATTTTTTATTTTTTTCAGATGAACCTCCTTCCATAATTATGTCCCGAGTATATCGTAAAACGAATTTAATTACAATCATTGAATTTACAGAGTTTTCATAACTTTGGAACCAACACCCAATGGTGGTTGTAATCTTGCTCCTGCGTAATTGCCTTCCGTTCTACATGATGTAACTTTCACACGTAGTTTTCAATATTATTTACAAGATAAATCCAAACCTAACCAAGAGTTCATATTCCAGAACTTACAATCCATTAAATAATGTTTTAAGGACATTATACCAAAACTTACAAAAGGAAACATTTTCGTTTCACAGCATGGCTTACTAAAGATGTGGCCTCTCCTGGGCTGTAAATTTGAATGCCAAATTTTACTGGTTTTGTAAATAAAAAAAGTTTGTTAATACGGCAACTTACCTTGAGTCCGTGGAATTTGTTACTCATAATTCTGGGGATAATATTATTTTAAATTTCTAAGAAAAGCGATACTAGGTTAATCCAACAGCAACATAATGGTAGCAAGATTTAACCTATTTCCAAAACCACTACAATGCCTATTTTAGTAACACTCACTTTTCTATGCAATCTCGTATTAAGAAATATTATGCTCATCACTCACGAAAAAAATCATTAGCAGGATTGCCTTGCAGAAAACTAATCGTCCTCATGATACTATAAGCACTATGAAGCAAGATAATATTACGAGATTGGAGTCTTAGTTCTTCGATGCCATAGCCTGATTTAAAATGCAATTTTCATCAATTAATCACTTATTTGTATGGCACTGATGTAGTGTTAAAAAAAATAGTTATTTACACACGCATGCTGCAATTGCAGCCAAAATATTTTCCTTCATTTTATGGAAATATACCGCTAAAAATTGTCTGGAACAGTCCGTGAAAAACGAACACATTGTTTTTAAAAAAACTTACTCTCCGTATATTTCACATAACTTTCCATGACTGCACGGTACCTCTTCGTAAATTTGCTAATTAGATTTTTTGTACTTCCTGTTTAAAAAGAAAAGTGGTAACGAAAAAAATCTTTCAATTTGGTTATGCGGGTGTTGTACTGTGTATAGAAATAGATTTGAAGAATTAAAAATATTTTATACTGGAGCGAGATTTGAACCCGAATGTAAAGTAATGGACTTTATGACTAACCATTTGGCTAAAAAATTCTTCTGGTACAGTAACTTACAGCTTTAATATTTTCAGAATAGTCACATTAGCAACGTTTTAAATTTCTAGTAATGTTTGTATGTTTTAAGTTTTGTTAAATGTTACTTTCTGATGTTTGAAAGAATAGATCTAAGTGCCGTAGATATCCTACCTTCCGCGAAAACGGAGGTCTTCTGGTTGCAGTGGTGAATAAAGTTTCGTGTAGACTCGGCATTGTTCATTCCTGAAACCTGAAACTACAGGAAATACGGAGAAGTTTTTTTTTGTATTTACGGATCTCAGCGACGATTTTCTTCAGTACGTTCTGCGTTTTCGTACATTTGCTGAACATTTCCGTAATCATTTCCGCAAATATACGAAATTTTTTGACAGTGTAATAAGGCTAATTTAATCACAATTGTATTAATGTAACAAAACAATGAGCAATAGCTTCTTGTGAAAATCAGTTGATGCGTTTAAACTGAGGTCTTTTTACAGCAAGTAACATTACAGTCATTGTAAGATGTATACGTTTCAATAATTTATTAATAATTTTTTTGAATAAGCCAGGAAGTCCGAATAAGCTATTTTATCTACGTCCTATATGAGTTCACAAATCTGGCCATGCCCAGGCATTTGTAAAAGTGTTCCAGTTCTGGTATCTCCCAAAATGGCAGAGAGAGAGAGGGTTTTAAATTTCTGAAATGTATCGCTCTACCTGAATATCGCCTGTATAGACAGTTCGGAGTTTAACTGTGTCAGAGATATGCCACGCCCCACGATAAATTTGCAATGTTTATGTAAAAAAATCCATAAATATTGGAACACTAACGATATTAGGTTTATTAATATAATATTATCAAGGGAGTTCTCAGACAAATAGTAAGTGAACATTCAAAACTACACAGATACAGATGTACCTGCACGATTACATAACCTTTTTCCAAGAAAGGTACGGAAAAATTTCCGTGTAACATCTCAGTAGTGGATCGAAATTATTCTCTATAGAAATAATTCCTTAATTTCGAAAATGATGTCCTAAGAACGTATGGAGTAAAAACGGCAGTAAATGCTTTGAATAATAATACAAACAAAAGAAGCAATGTTATTAAGAGATTTTCTCCGATATTTAAAAACTACTTTTTGCCCCGACACAGTGTAGTTCTGTGGGCAGTTTTTACGTAAATTAATTGGCGGGTAACTTCCAATTAAGTAGAAACTTTTTTTCACAATTTTGTAGGCAAAATATTAAGCCATTTTTTAGCTTTCCATACAGTGTTGTTTAAAATGTTAGTATTTTAGGTGGGATACCTACGTACAATTGAATACAAACAAACTATGCGTATGGCTACTATATTTCTGTTTGTCGGTGGCGCCACTGTGTGNGCCTACGTACAATTGAATACAAACAAACTATGCGTATGGCTACTATATTTCTGTTTGTCGGTGGCGCCACTGTGTGGCGGGCAAATTAAACTCTCTATAACCATAGTTTCTTTTACCTTGTTTATCCCTGGCAGACGCTAGGAGACATGCTTGATCTACTTAGGGCAGTATACATAGACTTGCCTGGAAGTTAACCACCACTACCCCTTCCCTCTTCCTCTAGTCAAGATTTCAATGTCACTTAATATTGTATTCTTAGTCCATTTTAGTTTAAGCGTCGTGCGACTTCATGAAGATTTGTTTGGAAATAAGATACTAAGGCTTGCTCTGATTTAACGACGTTAGTTACTCTCAACCAATAGGAAACGTCTGCGGCTACGACGTGGTGCATTTACTCGTATGAAATAAACTATTTGTTTGGGCGAAGGGAAAACAAACGTACAAAATACAAAATACTGAGAGTTTAAGAACAAACAAGTGTTGGAATGACTGCTTATANACTATTTGTTTGGGCGAAGGGAAAACAAACGTACAAAATACAAAATACTGAGAGTTTAAGAACAAACAAGTGTTGGAATGACTGCTTATAAGAGATTGTAAGCAAAACTTTATGAAGTGATTTATTTTTGAAGGGAAAGTGGTAAATTATACTGTTTAGGCAATAATCCATACGTTATTATACCAATAAAATATGTCAGTGCATCCATATAACTATTTGATCAAGAGTATCCCGACGCCCCACGATAACATAGAGGGCGACACAGTACTGTCATCTACCGCGTGGAGCGTATGGTCAGCTATCGCAGTAGTCAGCAGACAGCGCAAGACAGCATAATGGGACGGTTTGAGAAACTCATCACGAATTTTCAACATGGTCAGGTGGTCGGGTGCTACTTGTGTAGGACATCTGTGCACGAGATTTCCATCCTCCTGAATATATCTAGGTCCACTGTTTCCGATGTTATAGTGAAGTGGAAACGTGAAGGGACTGTACAACCCAAACACGTACAGGCCGACCTCCCGTGTTGACCCCCAGAGACCGTCGAGTGTTAAAGAGTGTCGTACAGCGTAATCGTCTATCATACATCACCACCATCACACAGGAATTCCAACATGCATCAGGATCTACCCCAAGCACTATGATTTTNATCGTCTATCATACATCACCACCATCACACAGGAATTCCAACATGCATCAGGATCTACCCCAAGCACTATGATTTTTCGGCGCGAAGTGCGGAAACTTGGTTTCTATAGTAATGCAGCTGCCCATAAGCCACATATCACGCAGGCAAATGCCAAACGCCGACTCACATGGCGGACAATAGTGCTGTGAAAAACCATCGCGTGGAGTGATGAATCACGGCGTACAATGTTGCAATCTGATAGTAGAGCGTGGGTGTTGCGAAAGCCTAGTGAACGACATCTATCATCCTGGATGGTGCCGACTGTGAATTTCAGGAGTGGTGGGGTTGTACGGTGTACTCATGTTTCTTTCTCCTGGAGGGTGCTTGACCCACTTGTTACTTTACGTGGCTCCGTAAAAGCACACGTTTATGTTGACATAACCACTTTCATGTTGCCTACCATCGAAGACCAGTTCGGGGATGACCATTGTCTCTTTCAACATGACCGTGCACCCGTTCGTACTACAGGGCGTGCGAGGGAGTAGTTTAACGACAATAGCGTCCCACTAATGGACTGGCCTGCGCAGAGTACTCATTTAAATCCGATAGAAATTCTGAGGGATGTTTTGGAGTACCGACTTCGTGCTAGAACACACCGATCCACGTCGATACCGCTTCTAATTCCAGCGCTCCATTCCCCAGGAAACNGTACCGACTTCGTGCTAGAACACACCGATCCACGTCGATACCGCTTCTAATTCCAGCGCTCCATTCCCCAGGAAACCTTCCACTACCTGATTGAAAGTATGCGTGCTAGAGTGAAGGCTGCCATCAATGCTAAGGGTGGGCCAACACCGTATTGACTGCTAGTGTTCCCCAAACTTGTACTTAATTTTCAATTGGTTGTCCAGCTGCTTTCCATCAAGTACCGTGCGCATTTTCCCTTAACTACACTTGTTAAAAATCTGATAAAACCAAAGATTGATGTTATAGACTTTGTGGCTATGTAATTTCCCGTGCTTATTGTACTTACACCTATAGTTACGTTATTGTGGCGTAAGGCACAATTTAAATTTACACATACAATAGGTTTGTTATACTCTGTGAATCAATTCGTATACGTTTATAATCAAATATAGCACGCGTGAATATCATCACACATTAATCAGATTTTCATGAGAAAATAAATAAAATCTATCTATGAATACGAATTGCGCTGTCAACTTGCTTCATTGTAACAAGTAGTGATATTCTAGGAATTGGCCACAGTTTCGTTCGAAAAATGAAACTGCAAGAAAAATACAAAATCAATCGTAAATGCTTTCTCAGTAAATAATGTTTGAATATTAGCACACATACATAATGCACTCTCTATAGCTTAATATAACACAAGCCCCACTATCGCTATTTTGCAGGAATCACTTCCACTAGTTAGCGCTTTAAGGCAGTCAGTCCGCGACTTGGTTTTACATTTAAAAAATAAAGGCACTAACGCGTTATGTGACTGCACGCACGAAACGAACCGGATAGTGCGATTTCCCTTTGCTTCTAGTTGTACTGGTGACTTAGGTTTTCACACTTAAAAAATAAGGGACCTACCACTTGAAGTCGCTGTGCATACGTTAGAAAGAGAAGGAGCGACGGCCAGCATTATTTTATTTTGCCGCACGTTCACACCACTGGCAAACGAATGTTATTATAGATATATGCTGTGCCCGGTCAAGAAATTAGCCTCGGATATGTGTAGAAAATATTTTATAGCTCCTTTTCCTTCCATGGTGTTCTTTACATTTAATGGCAGCGGTATGTAAGGAAACAAATATGGTTATTGAAGAGTGAACTCAACGAACACCAGTCACAACAGCGAATGGATATTCGGCAACGTCTATATTAAGGCTCAGCTCCACTCTTTTTACAGAAATTCTTCGTTTTCACGTCAAAATTTTGGATTCATTGTAATTACAGAAAATTTACATTTTACGAGTTCTTTAATATATTTGTGCGTAATTTCAATCATGTTTTATCTGCTTGTTGTAAAATGTCAAGAACTTATTAATAAAATATAAATATATCCGCGACATTTTACAACAGGATGATAACACACAATTGAAATTACGAAAAAATATATCAAATGACGCGAAAACGAAGCATTTCAGCAAAAGAGATGACGCCAAGCCTTAATACTGACGATACGTGCAATTACTGAAAATGTACACTTTGTGGCGAATATGTACTTCTGGAGAAACTTGCTCATCAGTGCTAAACGTTAGTCATATCAGAATTTGCGTCAATAACACATTATTTAATATCCTAACCACTGTTAATGAACTAAAAAAAAAAGTGAGAGAATGCCCTTTAAAACACGTATACACTGTTCAAGGAGTCGACGATGTAATTTTTTCTTCACAGGAACATACGACCTGCGTTAAAAATGATTTGATTGCGAAAATGTAATTTTGTGCACTGCTAAAACTATTTATTGATGAATTCCCTTTATAGTGACATTAATTTTACGGTGAATTTAGAGTGAGATTGCATTTTTTCAATAATCTTTGTTTCTTAACGTCAATTTTTTTCAATTTTATTTGGACATTATGACATGAAAATTAGCCTAGCAGGCATGCGATTTAGAGGTGGGCATCAACATTTGACAGGACGAGATTTCCCTTCGTCAAACGGTAATACAGCCAGCTTCACACAAGAGAATTAAATTTTAAACCGTACCCCTTTTGACATGCGTGACGTTCCAGTGATTGGAAGAGGCCGAAAAAAAAACTGTAGATGAGAGAGGCGACGTATGTAGTGTGATGTGGGCGTATGCGGGCAGCCCACACGTCAAGAGTTAACTGTGCGTGATAAATAAATATCTGTGCGTGGCACGCGCTGCTGGCTTTTCTAGCCATAAGCCAGTCTGCCGGGAGATATCACGCGGGCCATTGACGTGTTCAAGAGCCAGCGTCACCCGCCATACTAACGTTTTTATTTACTTCGTCCTTATTAAAATTTACTTGGATTTATTGAAAAATGCTATAAAAGTATCTTAGCTAATTACCTAACCCATATTTACGGACACAATATACAACGTGTCTCTAAAAATCACCGACAAACTCCGGGAGGTGATTACTTATAACAAATTAAGTAGAAAATATACAGAACACTTTGTACCTACATGGAATATTAAGGGAGGAATAACCACTTGAAAATCAAATTTGAAAACAGTAATCTCCTGAGATATCTGAAACTAAGTGACATTAAATGACAACACTCCGAACATTTTTTTCTGTTATTGGGATCCTTATTCTACAGCAAACACGTGTTTATACCTTCCACGGTAATGAAAATAACAGTGGTGGCCACCCTGTTAATGTATGCAACTTTTGTACCGTCGGGATTTTGTAATGTTTGATGCTGGAATATTGAGCAGTATCACTTACCTAACAAATGTGGTCCTCTTGTTGCAAATGCGTAGGACTCACCGTTTTCGTTCTAAAAAAACATGAATCTTCGGTACGGCGTTACAGTCCCTAACACGTAAGCCACACTACATACACGAGCCAAGGGTTGGCTGCTGGCCTATGTCGCAGGCATAACAAATTATCTTTTACGAACATTAATAATCCATTTCGTGAGAAACATTGCTTTATACAATAACCATACTACNGCATAACAAATTATCTTTTACGAACATTAATAATCCATTTCGTGAGAAACATTGCTTTATACAATAACCATACTACTTGCCTACTGTAAGCCTATAAATTAGTGGCACAGATTGTTTACAGTAAGTGTTTAAATGTCTTCCACCATCAATTGTGTAGTGGACACAGCAGACAACCATTGACTCAGGTATGTGGTGTGGCTGTGTTAAGGACTATAACTAGGGTTGCCAACTCTCGAAGGAACCAATCTGGGAGATTTGAACTGATCCGTGGAGGAGGGGGGGGAGGGGAGAGATTGAATGAAATTCGCTAATATTTGTTAATTTTTATTTTTAAATTTATATTTACATTACTTTCGAGAAGCATTTAATATTTGTTGGTTTTTAGGACATAATCATAAAAAGTTTTACAAGAAAAATTAAAATTTTGTAATATTTGTAACCCAGCTTTTACTAAAGATATGTTCATTCTGTTTCTTTCCTTGCTCCACACTTGTTCCATCATACTGAATACGCGTTCACAAGAAGCATTAGAGACAGGAATGGAAAGAACAAACGTAACAAGCTTCTTCAATTCTGGACATGAATTTCTTTCATTTGATTTCAGCATGAATATCTCATTCGACTGATTGAACAAAACAAAGAAACGGCACGCGGCACGCGGTGCAGGGGGTAGGTAGGCCGGTAGGCACGAGGTGGGAGGCCGCGCGCGATGTGACACGTCAAACGTGACGGCGGCGGCGGCACGGCAGCGCTTATGCATTCGATGTGTTTCGATTTCGGTTCGATTTAAATATTTTGTTAATGACAATATTATTTTAGAAAATCCGGAGAAATTATTGCATCCAGGGAGCTGCTCGGGAGGTTGAACATTATTCCCGGAGTCTCCCGGGCATTCCGGGAGGGTTGGGAACCTTAACTGTAACGCTGGACCGAAATTTCATATGAGTTTTGAACGATAACGGTGGGTCTTACTCACTTGCACCTAGACAACAAACCTGTACGTTCTTGCCGTTTGCTCGATAACGCCTCCCGCCACTTTCCACGAACACTAGACACCGTAATGTTCACAGCTGCCGGACCACTGTGCAATGCCACGGTAAACGGTTATGCAAAGAAGGTTTGAAGGCTCGGTAAGCTTCGAAACAACACGTGATCACCCATTTGGAGTTATAATCATTTTGCCTGAAATATAGGCAAACTGCCTTCGAGAAACGGTGAAGGGAAAACACGTTTGCGTATAACGACGCACTTCCAGTGGTCTTCACGATCACAGAAGAACTCGCACATGGACAAAAGTATTCTATTTAAGACGTTGGTGATCATTGAAACATACCCGTTAAACGCCTCTGGGTATCTTTTTATTCGGTGGAACGGCATACAATAAACGTGTTCGCAGCTTAAGCTGTAAATATACACTTCGCAAAATGTTTGGAATATTTTGAGATAAGGCAGTTTGGGTGGTAGGATNTGCAGCTTAAGCTGTAAATATACACTTCGCAAAATGTTTGGAATATTTTGAGATAAGGCAGTTTGGGTGGTAGGATTTGTGCAGTTCGTTTGAGATCATCAGAAAGCGCACGAACGCATTGCACATGCCTGGGAGAAGCTGAAGACAGCAGTTTATAATCGTCCACAACCTCCAGAAATACTTCCAGATCTCATAAAAGCTGCCCAAATGGAACGGGACCTTCGTCCGGAAGATGACANCCACAACCTCCAGAAATACTTCCAGATCTCATAAAAGCTGCCCAAATGGAACGGGACCTTCGTCCGGAAGATGACATCAACACAGTGATAACAAGCATGCCACGGCGTGTTAGGGGCCTGTACAATGCACATGGAGGCCATACGCGGTACTAAGCTGCAGTGGGAAGAAGGAAACCCTCCCTAGTCAGAGACACCATTAAGTTACTTTTGTAGTTCTTACGTGTTTATTTATCTGTGATATTGGAAAACAGTATTTTTGATAGAAACACGTTGCATTTCATGTTGTGCATCGGTACCGTTGGTAACGTCTAATTCCTATCCTTTATTATATATATATATATATACATTCCATACGTTTTTGCATTATGCATGTATATTCCAATTTTTCTGTAATACACAATACAAAATAATACAAACAAATTCGTCTTCAAAATCAGCAAATTGTATTTTGTGAAGAGTGAAAGCAAATGTTTACCCCTGAATTTGTAATGATACACTATATTTGAAGTACAGAAAGAATTTATCAATGTAGAAATATATGTATCCCAAGAAAATACTTATTTTAAGCATTTCTACCTTACGACCTTGAGATAAATAACAAATTAAGCTTGAGTAAGTTTATTGCATTCTGAAAATTTTAAAAACCAATAAGGAAAATAAGAAAATTGCATCAAAATAATTTTGACAGTGTAAGTGATTCAAACAATTATATGTTGTAATTAACAGTATAGTTATTATTATGCCACATTACTTTTTGTTGTACTGTGGAAGAAAACTTTCGTAAGGAATATGTTTGATGCAAGATAAAAAAACAGAAATATAAGTATAAATTGTCTCCAGGATGATCTTTACTTAGAATTTCCGAAATATCGTTCAGTTGGCAACAGTGTACTGTGATATTCTAACTGCAGGAAGACACTTACATATACTCTCTGGCATGAATGTGGTATAACTAGTCCACCATAAACTGAATAATTTTGGAATTTTTTAATTGTTTTGTTTCGACCTATTAATATTATCCGCCACATGCGTGCTGTTAAATTTTACTGTAGAGTTATGAGTGAAATATAAGTGTTTTATTAGTAAAAAATTATTAATCAAAGGTTATGAAAAACTTAAATCCGTTTCTATTCATTAAAATTTTATAATTTTAATTAGATGCTGAGATTTATAACTAGTTTTTATAGTTCACTGCCAACGTACGTTTTTTTTTTCAGTTGATATTTACGTTAACCCCTTAACATATTATCTCGAGTATACTCGTTCACGTATGACGTGTTGCAAAATGGGTTAAAGCATGGTCGGTACTGTTCAATGTCAAAAGGCAACACCAATACAGAGAGCGTCTTTTATTCTGGTTAATGCTATTGACTGCTAATTGCGCATCAAAACCATACTATTGGTTCCTACGGCTGCGATTATTTTCATATGTTACATGGTGTAAATGATTACCATAAATTCCTAAGTAACTACTTGTAAGACCAAAAATCTCCCCTTTTGCAAAACCCGGAACGAAAAATGGTGACTTAAATTCGGGGGTTAAGTTCTTGGATTGGAAAAGGGTTATTAACGTCCCCCGGTGATATACCTGAAGGCTTATCAGTGGATGGCTTACAAACCAACTTATGACCTAACTTATACTAACACTCATAACTTAGCTGGGATTCGAACCCAGAGCCTCCCACACCGCACACCGGCGGCGCACCAACCGACTGCGCCACGGCAGGTCGGCTGGCGGAGTAAAGTATACGTAGGGGGTAGCAAAATCACACGAAAAAATTTCAAGACAAATTATATTTCAGAACACCGTAGTTTCGTTTACCTATCTTGATTGACAGAATATACTTTTTGACACGTATTCAATTTCTGCACACGAATCACGAAGGAGCCACGCCGATGTTGCGGAATTCTCGCGTGGTCTGGTCAAATATGAAAACAGATTTTTGAGAATCCAGCAACCAGAGACAATAGATAAACTGCTGTTGGCTGCTTATAAGTATTGTAATCGTATTTTTTTTTCGTGAAAAATCACTAGCTCTAAGTATATGGCAGGTTTCCAGTTAGGTTTTTTTTTTCTCCCCAAAAGTTGATTCCGAAAGTGCGGGCGGG
>NQII01002915.1:198787-305635 GCA_002778355.1 Clitarchus hookeri | reverse complement strand
TAAAGTGTTCTGCATTTACTGTGTTGATGGTTGCGTCACTATAAGGAGATCCACTTTACTTCTACCTTAAAGAGGTAAATGACAAACAAAACTTCATATAATTTAATATATTTAGATAATGTGTCAATAATTGTAATAAAACACATTATAAGGAATTGAAATATGAACAAGTTATGATANATTTTAGTTTTTAATTAATTAATTTAACCACTAAAGAAACTGACTACTGTGACGTATTTTAAAATACAATAACTTATCTTTCATATGAAACTCAAGCCATATTTTTCTAACGATTTTGGAAATATGTACAGTACTTTTTAAAGTGTTCTGCATTTACTGTGTTGATGGTTGCGTCACTATAAGGAGATCCACTTTACTTCTACCTTAAAGAGGGAAATGACAAACAAAGCTTCATATAATTAAATATATTTAGATAATGTGTCAATAATTGTAATAAAACACATTATAAGGAATTGAAATATGAACAAGTTATGATATTATATAAATGTAGTAATTTTTTAAAATAAACATTACTTTAAAAACAGTGCAAAACTTAATACTAGATAATACATTTTATAATAATTTTTTAGAGAAATGGAATTTGTTATAATTTTTTGAAAATTCTAACATTGATAACTTAGTTACAACAATTAAAACCTTTTATAATTGGTAAATTATTAATTATGTTTAAAATGTTAGATTTAAAATATCATTTTTTAAATTTATATCTATCTGGTCGTTATAAATTGGACTTAATAATGACTGCGTATATCAATTTTTGTCTAATTATATTAAAATATTTTGCAGATGCTCTTTTGTGCAAAAAAATATATTTATTTATATTATCTACCAAATCTCTTCTATCGTTGGGCAGAGATAAAACTTTTTTAAATTCAACTATGTATGATTTAAAATGATCATATTATTACTACACATTGTTCGTGTTTAATTCTCCATTAAAAATTTATCTAATTAAAATTTTATCTGTTCTTAATTACATGTATTTATGCCTTTGCAAACGTTCTTTTGTTTAACATCATTCGTAAAAACATACATCTTACTTCTTACTAATAAGTTATCTTAAATATTAATCTTTAAACAAACGTAAAGAATTTCATTTGGTTTTATAATTGCAATAATTTTATAATTTAATGTATATACTTGTTTCATGTCATTTTTTGTGTGTATTCTAAACACTATCACATTCAACACAATTAATTAATGACTCTTTATCAATTCCTAATATTTAATTTTGTAACAAAATTTTCTTTAATATATTGTATAGAATTCTTACATTAATAATTTTGATGATTCTGATACAACATAAGCTTTATTTATGTTTATTTAATTTTCTTTTGTTTAACTTTTATACAGAAAAAAAAGTAATTAATAATAGAAGATGTTTTACAATCCTTGCGACTGTTAAATATTTCAACTCAATTTAACAAATATTCTTCTCTTATTTTCTAACCGTATTCCATAAGCAGAATTTATTAAAGTAGTTTTCAAAATGGTTAATCGCTTATTGATATTATGTCGTCTTACCCCTGCTTTCTGTTTAAATCTAATATTATTTTTACCTCTCTTAAAACTAAACGTTGGTTAATGCAGTCTTTTGACATTCTGCAATTAGAAACATATCCTGTTTTTATTCTGATGTACTCATTAATATATGTTTTGGTTTAATTTTCAGTTTTCCCGAATCACTTCTTTTGGTACTTGAATACCTATTTATGACAATTGGCAAAGACGGTTAACAGTAATTTTTCATCCTCATTAGATAAATTCAAAATTCTACACTGCATATCGTAAATTCTGACTATAAATTTAGTTGGTGATTGGTGCTCCAACCTCCTGCCACTTTTAATTAATTAAACCTAATTTCTGACGTACCTGAGTCCAGACATTTTCCATAGGATTTTTAAAATGTGTTTTTAAAATATCAGTATCTTGCTTTATAACTGTGTAATTTTCTTTCAAGACTTTCCTATCGTCTACTTTAGTAATTTTAGTACTTTTTTCAGTTAGTTTTNCCTATCGTCTACTTTAGTAATTTTAGTACTTTTTTCAGTTAGTTTTGTGAATGTGATCGAGGCCATAGGAGTTTTTGTGACTTGCATACTGTACTTAAAATTAATTTTAAAATATACATTTGTATTAATTATTCAAATTATTTTGAAGCCACACTTAGAGAGTATTAAATAACTTAAATTAAAACTATATGTTTTGTGAGACGAATTTGAATATTTTAATGCTGATTTGATTTGATCTCTTTTTGAGTGGCTGCTACAATGGGCGTAGAAGAGCGGTTAACTTTCCTCAACGAAAGCCAAGTTTACGGCCGCAGCGTATTTTGTCCTCCACTCAGGAGAACATAATCCCAGCCATATAAAAGTACTTATAGCATAGTGGAAGATGTCAACCAATGCTGTACCCTATTTCATACCCGATATAGTACATCTTTGTCACAAGTCACGCTGCCAGAGTCTGAGAAGCATGAAGAAGGCGACCAGGTCCACTGAATCTCTCCCATCCTTTCTTCTTCAGCTGTCTTAACTTGCGTGATGAGAACATTTCGTGCGAAAACTCAGGGGGAAATGTTACGTTGGTGGGCAGGCTTTCCAATCACAGACCAGCTAGAGGTACCGTAACGATATGGCTAGAATTCAAGACGCGACTTGCAAAACATATAGGGCAGTATTTTTAACTTCTGTGTTCTCTCAAGGTACTTCTGTTTTCTCATTGCTTATCCATCGTGTCACCTCATGTTCCCAAGCCACTTACACAAACCCTAACGTGACCTGAGAAAAATCGTCACGCCATCACTGTATTCATCTCTTTTGTCAGAATGGCGTAGAACTATTAATGTGTTCAAGTTTGCGGCGATTTAAATGTTGATGATAAGCAAACCCCCTGTGCTTACTCTCCCTTCCAAACTCTTTGCTTCCCTCGAGCTGCGGTGGTGTAGTGTTCAGGCGAAATGAGTTCGATTACCGATGGGGTCGCTCCCGGATTTTAGCATGTGGGAATCGTGCTGAACGATGCCACTGGTAGTCGGGNCAGGCCATTGCTAACGGGACTGACGTTACTCCTGCCCGCTGGAGAAGTCAATAACTTGGGAGCCGCTGCGCGAATTTTCAGGCCATCACCTCCACCGGCGCGACGCGAGGTGTAAAGAACCTTCTGGGACAGGTCATCTCAGCGATAAAGGATGTGGACGGGCATGTATCAGCAGTCTTGAATCGCTGTTAGTATGAGTGCATGCGATGTGTGACAGTTGAAAGACGGCGGGCGGCGAAGCAGCGACCGGCGAGTGCAGTGTATTGCTGTCGGGAGAGAAGATACTGCGACTGACCGGCCGGACTGTAAGGAAGTGGGACTTGTTTTGGGAGTCACGGACTTTCTGATGATGTAAATATATTGCAATGGGAATTTTAATTTCAAGCGAGATTAGTATAAAAATTGTGCTCACTCACGAAGGAATAATTTCCAGTTTGCGAAATCAAGAGACTTAGATTTTTTCTCAGGGAACTCTTAATTTGTGCTATTTGTTCCATCAAAAGCATTCAAAGGTTTTCTGTAGGGCTACCCTGGATACGAATGCTTTAAAAATACTCTCTACTGTTATTGTGCAGTGCACAATTATCACTTAAAAAAA
The DNA here is from genome assembly GCA_002778355.1 of Clitarchus hookeri. Lineage (NCBI taxonomy): Eukaryota > Metazoa > Arthropoda > Insecta > Phasmatodea > Phasmatidae > Clitarchus > Clitarchus hookeri. The sequence goes on along the minus strand of NQII01002915.1, from coordinate 301,977 downwards.
TATGTTTTACGTGACATCACACACGCGTTAAATGTCTACAGATGCTCCCCATTTATTTAACCTTGCGGTGGAAAGGGGAGCAAAAAAGACTAATATAATTCAATCTGTAATACATTTCATACCTGGTTTAATGTATGCAAAGTACAATAACATAACTGGCGTTCTAAACAACGACCAAAGTTTAAATTTAAAGAAGATTAGGATCAACCTTCGGCTATTATTTGTTACTTTGAGAAGGGAGTAGGCGTTGAGCCAACTTGAACCTTATGTGGAGCCCACACTTCCTTACTATTTGTTATTTAATTCATCGCGCTGATTGATTTCTCTAGCAGCATGGTTATTTACATATTTGTATAATTAATTCATGATTATCTCAATATTTTAACAGTACTTACAATTAAATACTTAAGTGAGTTTATACATCATTATATTTTTGCCTTCTTCACACAAACCGTTACATGACGTAGTTTTCCAGAGCAAGCATGTTTAAAGTTGACTTCAGTGTACAAGAAATNCTCTTCACACAAACCGTTACATGACGTAGTTTTCCAGAGCAAGCATGTTTAAAGTTGACTTCAGTGTACAAGAAATAGTGGGTTTAGACTTCCGCTTGGAAATTAAATGGAAAGCTATCTTTACTGTAACAATGAAGAAAAACTTCGTAAGATCTTTAGGGCAAACATCTTATTTAATGAGACGATATTGTCAAAAACGTTCCTGTGCTTGCTATACACAACATAATACCGGATATTCGGAAACTCAGAGCCCAAACACCAGCTATTGTTTCATTGGTCCAATTGTAATACAAAATCCCCATACACGTATACCATGAAAAGTATTTATATATAATTTAATTGTATTTTAATTTGTGGCGTACAACGCCTGGAGAACAAGGCTGTGTGAGCACGTGTGTAGTAAAAGTTGCATAGGATGTAGGCACGTGACACTTAATTATCACATACGCAGCGTCACGTGCCTACTTCCTATGCAACTTGTCCTACATGCATGGTTGCACCGTCTGGTTCTCCAGACGTTGTACGCCGCAACTTTGAACACAATATTAAATTATATTAATATAATGTTCCGGTTATAAGTGTATAAGGATTTTGCATTATAATTAGTCCAAAGAAACTGTGCCTGGAGCTTGGAGACTGAGTTTCCGAACATTCAGTATAAAACATAATTTCAAAAAAAGAAAGGTATGATTTTTTAATACATAAATGCGATACTGTCAAAAAGCCTTACAGAAACGTCGTCAAAATACAAAACCGAATGGAGCTCACTGCCAAAAATCTAAAAGAAAGAACAAAATAAAAAATAAAAATGTCACTTACACTATTTCATTAATTTAACATTTGGCATTCCATCCCCTTTTGTATGGCATGCATTACTAGATCACGAAAAAAAGAAGGGATTTTAGCTCTGTCCCAGCAACTGAAGTAATGGTAAACGTATGTGCTTTATGCTAAGCCTAACTCTATTTCAGTACATTGCTAAGAATCTGTTAATAAACTAATGATATAAATAACGTTGCAGTGAATTTTATTTTCATTTTTTCTGGAGTTACTAACATAACCTCCTACTAACTAAACTAACGCAAACACACACGTATATATAGTGCTTGTATATAGTGTGTGTATATATTATGGGGGAGAATTTGAGCGACAGAGTTCATTAGGTGATTACTTATGCAAAATAAAGTGGGACGTATATAGGACACTATTTGCCTAAACTGAATATTATGGAGATATGAGACCTTAAAAATTTGGATTTCAAAATGTATTTTTAGAACATCAGAAACGAAATGAAATTACGTTACGATTCACCGAACATAGTTTTATGTTATCCGCATTTTCCGCCTAAGAGCCACATCTAATTTATACCTTCCCCCATAGTGAAAATTACAGGGTGGCCACACTCTTATTGCATGCATGTTTTTATACCTTCAGTGATGATAAACNTTCCCCCATAGTGAAAATTACAGGGTGGCCACACTCTTATTGCATGCATGTTTTTATACCTTCAGTGATGATAAACGTTTAATACTGATTTATTGAGCAGTATAAGCTATTTGACAAAAATGAACCTGTTATCACAACTGCCCAGGAACCACTGTTATCGTATAAACGGACACAAAGCTTCGGCTGCAGCGATACATTGCCTAGCACGTAGGCAATACTACCACATGCGTCAGTATTGCCTAGCACGTAGGCAATACTACCACATGCGTCAGTATTGCCTAGCACGTAGGCAATACTACCACATGCGTCAGTTGCATGCTGCTGCGCCCACTGCACAGACGACGGCAGGAGACATTTATAACGCTTACCGTTAACCGCTTGTCCTGTACCATACATGAATAACTTTACAGTGCTGAAGCCACCTGTCTGTTTTTGGCGACAGNACCGTTAACCGCTTGTCCTGTACCATACATGAATAACTTTACAGTGCTGAAGCCACCTGTCTGTTTTTGGCGACAGTCACTATGTGATCACCTGCAGGGAGTACTGGTATTGCCTACGCACCTGGAACGATATCGGTGCCACTGAAAGATTTGTGTGCGTTTTACACAAAAACCGCATGTCCTGAGCAATTGTAACAAGAGGTCCGTTTAAGATAATTAGGTCATACCACTCAATAAATCAGTATTAAACGTTCATTGTTTCTGACGGTAGAAAAAGTTGTCTGCAANGATAATTAGGTCATACCACTCAATAAATCAGTATTAAACGTTCATTGTTTCTGACGGTAGAAAAAGTTGTCTGCAAAAAGAAGGTGGCTATCTTTGTTATTTTCATTACGGGTTAAATATTAATGGGATTTGGCTCTTAGGTTGAAGATCCCGAGACATAAAATAATGCTAGGAGAATTAAAACTTAATCTNAATATTAATGGGATTTGGCTCTTAGGTTGAAGATCCCGAGACATAAAATAATGCTAGGAGAATTAAAACTTAATCTCACTTCGTTTCCGATATTTTGCAAAATACATTAAATTTTTTTTTTTGAAGTCCCATATCTCCCTTGATATTCAGTTTAGGAATAAAGTGACCTGCATGTTTCCTACTTCTTTTTGCATACGAAATCGCCTCACGAAGTTTGTCGGTCGAATTCGCCCCCTCACATATAAATGGCTTACACGATTCTAACCCGCAACTTTGTAGTTCGAAACTGCTCTAATGGTCTCTGGCACCTATGAGACAAACATTACAGTAGAAAGTATGTTGATTTTACGTTTACCATAATTACTTAAATCTGTACATGAAGTTAGTAACACTATTTTTATTGTCATTTTTCCACTTACTGTGCATTAGGTTCAAACAATATGCTTCCTTTTGTGTAGGATTTTTTATTAAAGTAATACATTAATTGTCACATAAAGAACAACTACGACATACAGTTATGTACACATTAGTTTTGGTTAGAAAACATTTTCAGTAAATATTATGGACAATGTAGATTATAAAGCAGTGCTGTAAAATCACAGACGTGTTTACACATAATCAAAATTTACTTGAATTCTACGGAGGTGTAAGTCAGGAACCGTACATACTTGGCCTTGGAACGAAAAAATAAAGAGAATAGCAGTTGTTACTATGTTACGGCTGCTGCAATACTCAACTCAAGAGAGAAGTTAGTGTTGTTTTGAAAGCAGAATTTTCACGTGCAGTTTTTTCGATTCAGTGCATCTGCTTCTGTTTAGTATAACAGAAAAAAAAGGTGTGGATAATTGTGGAATTATTTGGCAATGGTTATCAATATATATTTCCACAACTTCAGTTTTAGTTTCGAACACACTCCTCTTGGGAAATAATGTAGCGGTATCTTAACGGTATAACGAACAAGTAAAGTGTTCAATTTGAAGGAATATTTGTTTTCAGTAATTTGCATGCTGTTGTCAATGCTATTTGTGGCATTTAAAGACATCGCCGCGGAGGCGGTGCCGTGATTAAGATACCCCAAACGAGTGGCGATGAAGGCTGAACAAATTCAATGAAAATAGCCTAGCAAGAGTAAAGTAGTTGGGTGGTCATCTACGGCTGACACTTGCCACACACAAGGTTGTGAGAGGTGTCCACCGCTAGCCTACCATCCTTACCATTGCAACCAGGTTCAGGACGCAACACGTATTACGTACCGCGCGATATGAAAATACCCCATGTATTTTCAAGGGCGATTTTGCTATCGTTCTAACCATAACAATAAACCGTAGAAATTATCTTTGTATTATACAGTGCCAGACATGGAAATCGTTACACCCGTAAGATGTCATCCAATTGCAATAAAATAAAGACCACATACAGAACCAATTGCGCAATGCAAATTATTAAAGTGACGTCNAGATGTCATCCAATTGCAATAAAATAAAGACCACATACAGAACCAATTGCGCAATGCAAATTATTAAAGTGACGTCGTAGAAATGTCACTGCGACATGTGATATAGGAGACGCTTGTGGCCAGTACCCAGTGCTTATAAGGGTCATACATAAGGCCGGAAAGGCAGTAGTCTGCGTGTTAAGAGGCAGAAGTCACACGGTGCCGTAGCACGAGCGCTTCTTGTAGTGGTAGGTCATCCATTCGAACGGGGTTGTATGGTCGGACTGCACGAAGCCGGATTGTCAGCTTGTCGTGCAGCCATTCATCTTGGCCGTACAGTCACCACTGTGACACGATGTGTGTAAATGCCGGTACGTACAAGTCAAGTAAAGTAGGCACTGGTCCTGCCAGACGCACTACAAATAGAGATGGTCGTATCCACCGACCTACGATTTCAAGAATGTGGCACCGCATCCAGAGAGATCCTGCAGTCTGTGTGGTCTGCACTAAATTTGCCGGTCGCAACAAGAACCAATTCGTCGCCATTTGGATGAGACTGGCTTCCAGGCATGGCGTCCACTGCACCTTTTGCCTTTGACCCCACGGCGTCATGCGACACGCCTCAATGGTGCTATAGTAACGTCAACATTGGACTGATGAATGGCTACACTGTGTTCTCCGATGAGTTCTGCTTCAGTCTTAATGCAGGCGATGGTCGCAGCAGGGTTTGGCGCCGCACTGGCAGAACAACGATCCTGCACTGATTCGTGAAAGCCGCACGTCCCGGACACCAGGGGTTATGGTATGGGGTACCATCAGTTATGACTCCCAGTTAAGTCTCGTTTTTGAAGACACGGAGATAGCATAGCGATATAGTAATGAGGTTCTGCGGCCAAATGTTTTGCCATCTTTACGCAGCATGTACCCAACGCTATCATGCAGCAAGATAGCGCGATCTTTATGGGAACGAGCATCACCAAACAGGCTATACAAGATGTGGACACCATTCCTTCGCCTGCCAGGTCTCCAGATTTGTCACCAATTGGACACGTATGAGATGTGGTGGGACGATGTTTGCACCGCCGTCAACCACCTGCCCAAACACAGGTTGATCTGTGTGTGCAGTTACAGGAAGTATGGCGGTGTGTGCCTCAGGAAACTATCCACCACCTGTGTGATAGAATACCTCGTCATATCGCTGCTAGTATAGCCCCGAGAGGAGGCTCTACCCCATATTGAGCACGTGCATTGAGGATGCTAAACAACATGCCCACTATGCGTAAAAGGCCAAACACTATTCATGTGTGCTGTCATATACCAGTCTGTGATGGTTTAATTAATTTTCATGTGGGGAAAGATGGTGTACCGATTTTCATGTACAGTGGTGTATTAAAGACTCAGTAATTATTGTTTGAAATGCGTTATCTGAAATTAGGCGTAAGGGATGGCCTTACCTTCACCATAAACTTAAAATAAAATGGGCGCTAGCAAAAGTATGATAAGACCGTTTCTTACAGCTGGTTTCATGGAACGCTTCTCGAATTAAATTGAATGTGCGTTTAATATAGTAAAAATATAATTCTTAAGTTTATATTTATGTTATTTCTAGAACCATAACGAAATAATAATTACGTAAATGGCACTGTTGTGTGTTGCGTAGTGCTCCTCGATCACTACAATGGCTTCTGAAAGGCGCCTTATTTCACCGGACGAACGCACAAGCTGACCGATTAATAGACCATANCGATCACTACAATGGCTTCTGAAAGGCGCCTTATTTCACCGGACGAACGCACAAGCTGACCGATTAATAGACCATAACTCTGTGTTTCTCCAAAGCTCGCTCATTTAACCATAATAGCTATTGGTGACTGACGCTGTAATAAAAAAGCTACAGTTGCAGTTCATGCATGTCAGCCCCCTTAAGGCAATACTGCTATCTAACAGCCCATTTTTTGATCTGCGTTTTGCTTTGTTAGCACACGTTGCAAGATCCCGCTGTGGTTGAAATTTTAACAATGTAAATTCTATATGTCTCTCTTTGATTTTTTTTTTAGATAATTATGCGTAGTGTAAATAACTTGTTTAAACTTGCACATTTTATGAAATTGATATTTTTCAAATTTATATTGAAAAAACGTAACATTAGTTGTTATTGAAGCCAGCAGTTTAAATAATTTATTACAGTCGAGCAGTTTAAATAATTTATTAAAGTTTTATTTATGCCGTTAACAACTTTTAACAAAAAAATCATAACACGTAATGTGTTAATGTTTATCAACCTCTGTAAAAAATTTTTTTTTTGAGGATTTGACAAGAAATGAATTTTCAATGGGGTAAACAGTATGAAAATAATACTCTTCCGCTCCTAGTACTGTACTATCATTGCATGCACAGCCAGTTAGTTTATTTTCCACCACTAAGACATCTAAATAATGGACAACGAATAAAAAAACTAATTAATTTACAGCTTTCACATTTATCCGCATATTTTTACCATTACTAAAGAAATAAATTTACTGAAAAATAGTGAGTCATTGAAAGGTTATAAAAGTTCTTCCGCAAGGTAACTGAACTTAATTGGTGTATACATATACATAATTACAAAGGTTGTAACTGAACGATACCAACAATTTGCGGCTGCATGTTCATCATTGCAAGAGAAAACACCTTCAACCCCACCAAGCGTTAAACAATATACCGTCTGCATTAAGGAATGGAGCGTACTTTGCAGAACTTTTCTTCTGAACAGTGACACTAAAAAGTGCTGTTCACGGTAAAGTGAGCACTTTTGATAGTTCTGTTAAGTTTCTACTTTCAGCCCGTTGGTTGCGTATCTTTCCGCGTACCTATCAAAATAAATACTGCTATGTGCATTTACATCAGCTGGCTTGTACATCCACTGCATATTCACTAATTAAACAACGAAAAATTAATAAATATTATAATCAGCACATGTACACGTTAATTTCAGTAAATAAGGGTTTTTTAATAGTGACTGATGTTCTCGATTCCTTTTCTGTTTAGACTTAAATTAATGCCTTTAACTGTGGCGTACACTTCCAAGGTCATAATAAAATGTGTTTGGATCAGGTTGTCAACTGAATAAACATTAGTTCTTTTCGCTGTTATTAAAACAATGCCAAGAGTTTCGAACGTTCACCTTTAAAAAGTGTGAAAAGCTGAAACATTCGCCAGTTACACTTAGGCCTACCTACGTGTCATACTCATAAGAAAGGCACGCTTTTAGATAATACTATGTATTTACTCCGTTTAGACGACAATGTACCACAAACAAACGTTAAATCACCTAAGAATTATGTTTAACAACATTTACGTGTAGAATTGCAAATCTTTATTTTAATAAAAAAGTACACACAAGCAAATGGTGGGTGCTAGACATTGCATTACAAGTAACTTTAACAGTTGTCATGATATCATGAAACTAAATGGCAGAACAGAATTGATCCAAATCTTCACAGCATATTTCCAGAGTACTATTTGTACCTCTATGCAAGTTTAGTAAAAATGCATCTAGAAACACTGTTTTTATAGCAAATAACACTAATGTTTACCACGGACTTCTGCTTTGATTACAAAAAAAAAAAAAATCACTTTTCGCTTATAATGCACTGATATGAACGTAACTTCACCTGAACACTGAAAATAAAATACCTAGCTGATGACAATGTATTTCATGAAATTACATCCACATATTCAATGCAGGATCCAATTTTGCCCCAAATTACTTACCTTGAAATTTAATCGTGTAAACTAATACTTATTGTTTGATATATCAGCTCAAACAAATTAAAATGTTCGGACAGACGTTATAATACAGTTTTACCGTATTCATAACACTCAACGAATGTTTCACTGCAGTAAAGAACATTTTCATGGCGTTATTCATAAACTGGGAATCGCGTAAATACTAAATAACAAACAAACGTTTATTTAAGCTTTCGTATTTGCAACACACATCTCAAATAACAAAACACACATCCGAAGTTTATTCAAGTTTATACAAGGTTTAACATTTTTACCCACTTAAATTGCATGAAGTAGTATATGTTCCCGGTCGGCATATTATGTGAAATCTCAATAATTTATGGGACACGAAACTACGTGAAAACACAGCAGAAAGCCATTACAAGCAATGCCATTCACTCTGAACATGTATAAAATAATTTATTTATTACGTTAATGAATGCTTTATTTTAGGAGTTACAAACTGACTCTTAACGCGTTGTCTGTGAAGCAAACCACTGTGTTTTTACAAGCGCGTACCGAAACGAAAACTATAAGAAATCAATGAACCAGCTAACTTGAACGTTACATCAGCCAGGCGATGGCGTGAAACTGTTACAAACATAAATGTGTAACAATCATGCCAAATTTTATTATTATTTGTATACAACAAAAACAAACGAAATTGTAGGTGACAACATTTTTCAACTCTAAGACTAGTAAGAGGTTAAACAAATGGAACTACTTCTCGTAATTCACGGTCAACTTAACTGTGAGTATTGCGGTCATTACTTACGTTAAAATATATTCAGTTGTGAGCAGTGATATTTTTCATAGATTGATTTTCAGAGTACTCACTTCTATCATTAAACCACCTACAGCAGTAACCACTACACTTGTGAATATTTTTATTGAACGAATGTAAGCTTCATTGATGCGTACTGGCTTCTCAATTGCAAATAATTTCGTATTCTACGCACGAGTCCCTTGTCAGTGCGTGTTAAGGCTGTTCAACAGCCAATAGTTTTATTGTATAATTTGAGAACATTTTATGATTTCGTGTCATGAAATCTTTGTCAACCAATAAAAAAAGCAAATGATTTAAAAATAATACTGATAATCATTTTAGCCTAACTAACATACAATAATTTTAAACTCAAAATTTTGATTCGCACAAGTTTTAAGAAGTTATATTAACACAAAGTGTAGTTTCAGTTAAGTTTTTATTAAGTCACCTAGTTAATAACTTATAGCTATTTTGAATTTAAATTTTATATCAAAAGTTCAAATTGAAATACGAGTGAACCGAATTACAAATTTCTACGATGTATTCTGCATGACATTATAATAACATGAAAAATTATTTCGAGCTGTAATCCAACATACTAATTTTGTTCAATTTTGAAATTGTATCCGAAAATCCTATAAATTAAAAATTCATATAATCCCTTTTATTATTTTTTTAAATGTAATTTTCCTCCATTGCTATACGAACTTAAAGATTTTTGCTTCATATCAAAACGAAAAGTGATGCGATATACTAAAAATTTAGGAAATAGTTTTAGACTCGGAATGTTGATAACGTGATCCTAGTGCGCTTCCCACTCTCTCTAGTTTAACGAGTGTAGCCTACCTGCCATGCATTCCCAAGTTTTCTTAAAAATACATGTTAATTACTAGAATATAATGGGAATTTGTAGCGGTAACACAAGATAACCTTCTTCAGTAACGTTGGGACGATCATTTATAATCCCCTTCAAAAAATATGCACCCGAGTTACGAAATTAAACGCAATATAAAGGCGATATTTACAATTGTTCCTATAAAATAACGCGATGACCGTGACGAGTTTTGTAGAGGCTGCAGAGCTCAAACGTGACTATTGCTTCTGCTTCAAGACCAAATAAGGCATAACACCATTAGAAAATTAGACCTAAGCAGCACAAAAAGGTTTAATTAAATTGTTTATTAGTGACGAACACACAGCCGAAGTTCGTCGGTGTTTTTCAGTTACGTCTTCCTATATATACAAAATATAATAATTTTACGTATTACAGACTAAAAATGATTTTAAGATATTTATGTGAAATGTAATGTAGGAGATGTTTGCAAGTTGAAGTAAATTGAGAATGACTTTGCTTTTGCTGAATTATTTTTTTTAGTGTTATTAAAACTATTACTTCTTAAGATCTGATTATAGTCATTACACATGTATACATTTATCTTTTCTAATAAAGTGTTTCAAGTATTTTACTAAACGAAAATTATAATAACATTAAATAATCCAACATTATAAATACTTCATTGTAATATAAAATACACAATTGTTAAGAATAATATCATAAAGTGTAATTTAATTTTACAGGTTATTTAAGCATAGCTAACATGTAATACAGCAATTGTTTATTTACTGTAGACGTAACATTCATAAATAGTATCAGAAATTAAAATCTGTTTTGACTTACATTTATACACATACTATACATTTTTACATATATGCAAAAACTCATTTGTTGCTCAGTTATAATTATTGACAACGTTCCCAAATATCTTAGACCTACGCAATAGGCACAATAATAATTCAAATAATTAATATAAATTACGAATATTTTCGAAGCATAGCTGATAGTCACGTGGTTAATGTTACTTTTATTCATTTAATTTACGATTGTAAAGATGAAATTTTGATTGTGCACAATTATTACATGAATTAGCTTTAATGTTAAAACATGTGTGAATTTTTGAATGAATAGTAGTTTGTTTACTGCAAAAAAACACGAAAGCATTGCCACATGCCGATATAAAAACTTTTAATTAAAAATACTGAAATATTTCGAACATAGCAGTTAATACGATTCAGTACTCAAAACTTAGGGTCTTTTGTTACAGAGTTAGAATTCGTTGAACTTAAAAAGTGTCATATACTAATGCTCCGAGTGAGAAGAACTGTTTTTTGGTAATCGGTAACTGTCAACTATGCCGTCAACACACAGCTCCCGCTGTAACACAAATCGTTTAAAAACAAGCTTTGTAACAAGGAGAGCAGAATATTTCTTCTGGTAGTTCAAAGTAGGCACCAGTCTGTTTGCCTTGAGCTGCGAAGGGCGGTTTCTTAGAGCCACGCGTGATACGCGACGAAAAGGAATGTCACTGTGATGCACGCTGGCGTCAATGTCAGCATTCCGCCTGCAGCAAAACAAGAAATATTTCTTCCTTTCACACACACAAACCATTAACGAACTTGACCTATAATATGAGGAANTATTCCTTTCACACACACAAACCATTAACGAACTTGACCTATAATATGAGGAAGGTACATATTAAGGGGCAGGACCAGATTCAACTGGAATTTGCGTGCGAGAACATCCTAAGTTCAGTCGGAAGAGAGTGAAACTACGACACTCCCATTAAAAGTCAGTTATACAACTACAATATCAAACACCCTTGGTCATGGCCAAATAAGCTCCATGAAGAGAAAAACAAAATTACTCCTGCGCAGTTCAGAAATTTCGTTTGAGATCCTAAAAAACTGTGGTCGCGTCAGTTTTCGTTCGTATGAACTCACTAAGATTTATTTTTGACATATTTCAGACAGATAAATGAAACATTTAATTTTAAGGGCTTAAACATTTAACTTTGACATCAAACTTTTATTTCAAGCAACAGTGATAATTCTCATGTAAAAAAAAATATGCTGCTTAGCTGACTGAAATCCCATATGGACTTGTTACGCACACGGTTAAATATGTCCGTAAAATGACGGAATTTTTTGCGGTAATTTACAGTGAATATACGGACACGCAATCCGTAATTACGAAAAATGTAGTTGAGTCCGTAAATACAAAATACGGAAAGTCCCTGTATTTACTATAGCTTCGGGNCAATAGGCATAATAATAATTCAAATAATTAATATAAATTACGAATATTTTCGAAGCATAGCTGATAGTCACGTGGTAAATGTTACTTTTATTCATTTAATTAACGATTGTAAAGATGAAATTTTGATTGTGCACAATTATTACATGAATTAGCTTTAATGTTAAAACATGTGTGAATTTTTGAATGAATAGTAGTTTGTTTACTGCAAAAAAACACGAAAGCATTGCCACATGCCGATATAAAAACTTTAAATTAAAAATACTGAAATATTTTGAACATAGCAGTTATTACGATTCAGTACTCAAAACTTAGGGTCTTTTGTTACAGAGTTAGAATTCGTTGAACTTAAAAAGTGTCATATACTAATGCTCCGAGTGAGAAGAACTGTTTTTTGGTAATCGGTAACTGTCAACTATGCCGTCAACACACAGCTCCCGCTGTAACACAAATCGTTTAAAAACAAGCTTTGTAACAAGGAGAGCAGAATATTTCTTCTGGTAGTTCAAAGTAGGCACCAGTCTGTTTGCCTTGAGCTGTGAAGGGCGGTTTCTTAGAGCCACGCGTGATACGCGACGAAAAGGAATGTCACTGTGATGCACGCTGGCGTCAATGTCAGCATTCCGCCTGCAGCAAAACAAGAAATATTTCTTCCTTTCACACACACAAACCATTAACGAACTTGACCTATAATATGAGGAAGGTACATATTAAGGGGCAGGACCAGATTCAACTGGAATTTGCGTGCGAGAACATCCTAAGTTCAGTCGGAAGAGAGTGAAACTACGACCCTCCCATTAAAAGTCAGTTATACAACTACAATATCGAACACCCTTGGTCATGGCCAAATAAGCTCCATGAAGAGAAAAACAAAATTACTCCTGCGCAGTTCAGAAATTTCGTTTCAGATCCTAAAAAACTGTGGTCGCGTCAGTTTTCGTTCGTATGAACTCACTAAGATTTATTTTTGACATATTTCAGACAGATAAATGAAACATTTAATTTTAAGGCCTTAAACATTTAACTTTGACATCAAACTTTTATTTCAAGCAACAGTGATAATTCTCATGTAAAAAAAATGCTGCTTAGCTGACTGAAATCCCCTATGGACTTGTTACGCACACTGTTAAATATGTCCGTAAAATGACGGAATTTTTTGCGGTAATTTACAGTGAATATACGGACACGCAAACCGTAATTACGAAAAATGTAGTTGAGTCCGTAAATACAAAATACGGAAAGTCCCTGTATTTACTATAGCTTCGGGNACCGTAATTACGAAAAATGTAGTTGAGTCCGTAAATACAAAATACGGAAAGTCCCTGTATTTACTATAGCTTCGGGTTTCGGGGACGAACAATGCCAAGTCTACACGAAGCTTTCTTCGCCACTGTAACCAGAAAACTATCGTTTCTGTTCGCAGTTAAGGTTATCCACGCCACCAAGTAGGTTCACCAAAGTGGGCCCACCAGAAAAAACCAACACGGTTTTTTTTTGGATGGGCCCACTTGATGCACTAAATGGGGTTTTTTTTTCTCCAAAATTTTTAAACTTGCGCTATTGTATAAAATATTCAGACATATTGATTAAATTTTATTTCATTCACAGCAAATAGTCTGACTCACAATAAACAGAAAATAAGTGCGTTATCTATACTGAGCAGCAAGCAGAGGGGGATTTGCCCTAATACATTGCTGAAGGGTATTCCTCTTCCTATACTGATGAAGCGGGTTCCCCCAGCTAAAGAACCAGACTGACTTAGGAGTAGTTCCCTTTTCCAGTTACACTAATGAAGCTGATTGGTTAGGCAATATATATGTAGGGAATTCCCCTCTTCAGTCTCTAGTCATGAGTTGGTATCTGGTTAGATACACAGTATTGTGGAAGCTACCTACAAACTGTCTTCTACTGAAGTGTCAAAAGAGTTGATACAGGCATTGAAAGTTTTGGTGTTGCTATATAATAGATAATTCAGTTTATTACAAGGAATTAGTATAGCCTGAATGGGAAGTGTAGTGGTTTTACCTCGTAACTGAAAAAGTTTACAGTCCTGTAAGTAAATTAAAACTCATAATGAGTTTGCAATCAGTATGTGAAGTGTGGTGTGCGTGTGCAACATTATGAAAAGTGTTTTAAAGGACATTTTAAAATATCTGAGATTCCAGGAACAAATCAAATGAAAAATGCCAAAAGTGTATGGGAGTGGATGTAAGTTGGCAAATAAGTGGAGAGAAGTACAAAAATTGATAGTGATTCAAAATGTAGATGTTAACATTGTGAATTGGCTTTAAGTTGCAAGATATGAAGGATAAGACCTTGCTGATATAAATGTTCAGCTAAAAAGTTACAGAAAAGCGAAAGTGAAGAAAATTTGGAACATCAACTGGTAGCAGCAGTATGGCCTTCCTTTACCGAATCGAGAAGATCCTATTCCAAAAACGTTTGTGTATCATCCTGTCCAAGTCCAGTACCTAATAATTCGTCATCCACTAACAGAAAGCAACATTTAATCAGTGATTATATGCTTAAGACAACTGAAGAGCAAAAAAGAAACCTTGACAAGACAGTGTCAATGCTTTTTCTATGCTGCGAATGTACCTTTTAATTTTACTGAATTTGATAACTTCAAGGAGATGATCCAGATATTAAGACCTAGATACAAAGAACCATCAGCAAAATATATCGGTGTGAAACTTTTGGATGATGCTGCTCAACTAATACAGCTACATCTGGTAGAAAAAGTATAAAATTGTAGTTTAACAGTAACATTGGATGGATGATCAAGTGTTAAGAATGACCCAATTCAAGTAGTCACGATCCATGCCAGGACAGAAAGTTACCTTCTTTAAGTCTAGGAGGCAGGTTCACAGAATAAAACGTCTGAGCAGTGTGCAACAATTATAGAAGCAGCAATGAAAGATTGCCAATAAAACTCACACAGCAGCATTTTTGCAGTAATTACTGATCACGAGAATAACATGGGCAAAATGTGGAAATATTAAAAGAATAACATCCAGATCCAATTACCTAAGACTGTCCAGCACATCTTTTCAATTAAGTCGAGAAAGACGTATCTCCTAAAACAGTCATGGGTCATATTGTGAAAGTGCAAAAGTATTTTTGAAATGTTCATCAAGCACATGGGTGGCTTCTGGAGAAAGATTGTATGATGCCACAGCTGCCAAATGGAACACGGTTGAACTCTTCCCCTGATTATGTAAAATAATTTGTGACAAATTATCATAGGTACAGGAAAATATTCCTTGAACATGCCCAAGAATTTCATTTTGATGTTACAAAAATCTTGAACAACCTGGGAATTTTCCATGAAGCAGTGTATCTTGAGAAACAGTTACATGTAGTTGCAAATTCACTGAAAAGATTCAGAAAGAAACATGTATTTCAGAGACAGTTGAAATATGGCTCGACCTACTATCTTCTGATGTTTTGTAGCCTTACAATCACCCCATCAATAAAATATTTCAACATGCAAATCAACCACTACATATACTCGCTAACCTCATGGATCCAAAATTCAGAGGGCAACATTTAAATGAATAAAATGAACACTCCTCAGAGGTGTGGTTAGCTGAACACCATCCTGAATTCATGCCTGGCATCATGGCCTTCAAGATAAGCGATTCTGACTATCATCCTGCTTCTATGATGCACGCAAATGTTGTACAGGAGTTTTCCTAGCAAAAATGGTGGCAAATCATGGCAAAAAAGAATAAAAGAAACTAAGTTTCCTTTTGGGTTTTGTCACATTTTCTTCTGCTTGCATTCAGCACCAGCATCTTCATCTTCAATTGAGAGATACTTCTATACATTTGAACTGTTTTGGAGCAAGNAGAATAAAAGAAACTAAGTTTCCTTTTGGGTTTTGTCACATTTTCTCCTGCTTGCATTCAGCACCAGCATCTTCATCTTCAATTGAGAGATACTTCTATACATTTGAACTGTTTTGGAGCAAGATACGCAATAGTTTAGGAGTTAACAAAGCAACAAAACTNAGATACGCAATAGTTTAGGAGTTAACAAAGCAACAAAACTAGTTAAAGTATATCGTCATTTACGAGCATATCTTCCATAGTCAGAAGCTAATATTGATTGAATTATTAATGTGTCAAATTCATTTTGTCTACCTATTGAATGTAATTGACTACTGTGTAGCGTATTACTGGAATACCATTAAAAATGACCAAGTTAATAAAGCCGACTTTACACTCGCTACAATCTGTGAGAATGAGACTGATGCAATATGCATTTCTGGTACTTGTAATTGTTAAGCATTTGTTTTATTACCTTCATTTTTTTTTTGGCTGATGTGTTGCAGTGATGAGGAATACATGTTTGTTTCTACAAGGAAAACTTATATTCCTCTCANTTTTTTTTTTGGCTGATGTGTTGCAGTGATGAGGAATACATGTTTGTTTCTACAAGGAAAACTTATATTCCTCTCACTACCTATTTTAGCATATTCATAATGATTTATACTTGTGATTCTCACTAAAGAAATGTCTACAAATAAATAAATGTCAAGTGTTTGTATGCAAATATATTCTATTTACACACCTTATGAAAAGAGTCTTTTTCAAAAACACAAAACAATTGCAGGTTATGGTGATATTTGACAAAATAAAAGACATGATAGTTGTTATATCAATTGTTAGTATACGTGTTTAGTGCAATCGTAGCTACATTACGTAAACTGCTATCATATCCATTTTTTTATTCACACAATATTCAGCAAAAATTAAACAAAACATTTTACAATATTTATTAACAATGTATTTTACATTCAGATTATAAATACAGGTATTTGAGAAAATAAAGTGAAATATAACTATTCAAATAAACGTACCCAAAAAAATATTTAGAATAAATTAGACATATTTGTATTTAGCCTGTTTTTTTTCATAAAAAAAAAGGAAAAACCCGAAAAAACCCTGTTAAAAAAAATAAAACTTGGATACTTGAGCTTTTAAAATAAAACGGGTTTAAAAAAACCCGGAAAAGTATTTTTTCAAACATTAAAAGGAAGCTTCAGGCGTATGTAACATTTAGCAACACTTCAAATTAATTAACTTTAATAAAAACTGGAAAAGTTGCTTACCTTATTCCACTATAAATACGAATGTTATACCATTAACATCACGCGAGAGTTTTAGCTGAGTGGTTAAAGTCGTTGGTCTCCAATTTGTTTTACTCTTGTTCAAATCTTATTAAAGTATAAAGTATTTAATTTTTTTTTAAATATCTTTTTTATACACAATAGCACAACCACGCAACGAAGATTAAAGACTCTTTCATTATCTCTTTGTATTTCAAACTGGCACAAAAAACTAACTGGGAAATCAACGTAGAGGTTCCGTAAAATTTACTGGAAGTCCGTTTTTGCAAATCAACGTGTCCGTAATTTTATGGAGAGTTTNCAACGTAGAGGTTCCGTAAAATTTACTGGAAGTCCGTTTTTGCAAATCAACGTGTCCGTAATTTTATGGAGAGTTTACGGACGCCTTTGGATAAATTTTTACCAGCAGTTTTCCGTAAAACGAAGAAATTTTATTTTTAACAATGTATTACAAGCACTTTAATAACCATGCATGACTTGTTTTAATTAATGAAGGTATATCAGTGAAAAAAGTAAATGCTGAGTCAGATGGGCGAAAGGCGAAAGGTGGCAAAACTTCGAACTAGTAACACACAGCTAACGAGGTAAAACACAACTCAGTGTCTTCTGATCATCTAATTTGTATTCAGATCATGAAACATCACAATGCATACTTTTCGTGACATCTTCCATAATGTAAATATATTTCGAAACTATTTAAAACGACTCAATAAAAGTAGTTTCCTAACTGCCCCATTTCCAAATATATTGTGCGAATAGTTTCAAGATTTGCATAGGGAACTGATCCAAACTTTGCTATGGGCTGTTCACGGTTAAGTGAGCACTTATGAAATGAACCTTTGAAAACTATAATATATTTTAACGGGCACAGCTGGCATGCGTCCAGTAAAGTTGGCGACAACGGAGGGAAAGTAGTTCCGTGTTTTAGTGTTGAATTAAAAGTGTTAAGTAAACAGTTGTGAATATTGAAATAATTGATTCTACTCTCTGTTTTTTTTATGCACGTAAGTGTAAGAAAGAGCAAATTTTGAAAATATTTACTTTTCTAAAAATTACACACTTTCATTTGACAGACACAGGAATAAAGTGATCGTGCCCTCGGCAATATCAATTTTACATAATGTGTAAGAATACACACTGTGCATACAAGTAGGTCTTAAGCAGGGCTTTAAAAAGTGTTTTGTTTACCGTGAACAGTCTAACAAAACTTTCTGCCTGTAANTTTGTTTACCGTGAACAGTCTAACAAAACTTTCTGCCTGTAAAATGAAAGGCCACCGATTGGGGTCGTTGAAAAGTCAAAATATGTTTTCTAGATATTGAGGCTCTTATTGTTTCGTGATAAATAAATAATAAATTAACAAAAATGTAAAATAATATTAAAAATATCATTTACTCTTTTTTTTACAGCGCAAACATAATAAGAATTTTAAGGTTAAAGTTTCCAAACGTTATTTTAACACAAAGTGTGATTTGAGCTAATAAAGGTTCTTGAAGACACAGCAGTGACAATTTGCAATTTCTTTGAAATATGACAGCTGGTTCATTTGCAGTGTTTAACTTCAAAGTATTCTTACTTACAGTTTTATCTGAAAAATTAAAATTGAAACACAGGCTAAACGTTTAACAAATTTCCAAGAAAAAATCCTTCGTGACTTTTGGTGACATCGACAATTTTTTTTAAAAATTATTATTATTATTATTATTTTTTTTAGCTTTAGCCACATGTCATGACAAAGTTCAATTTTGAGAATTGCGAGGATAAATACATAAATTTGAAATTCCTACTGTTTATATCTTTAGGTATTTAACATCTATTTTCAGCAATAGTAATACTTTTTCTTCATATTATTATTTCATATCACAACGGGAAATATGTAAAATACTACCATACAGAAAATAAATTTAAACACTTGAACGGTCTTAAAACCCCACATTTACACGCAGCATGGCAAAATCCATGTTCCGTGTTTTGCAAGTAGAGGTGTTTCAATCGTAGAGAAAGAATGGGTTAGAGTGCGCAGCTGAAATGCGCAGTAAGAACTGTCCGTGTTTTAACATTGAACTTCTGTTAATAGCAATACAAAAAAAAAGTGGATAAGATTTTATATCATAAAGAAGTTTAAGTTATGTGAGCCAGTACTTTGGGATATTTGTACACTTCCTCTACCCTGATTTTAATGCAGTAAGATTATATTCGATTTCGCCAAAGAATTTTATTCGTATAAAAGGACGGGTCCGTTAAAATTAAAATCTAAAACAACACGTTCATCTCTGTTGAACATATGACCGACAGTTTTATAATATTGGCGATGGGCGATTCATTGTTTGGGAGATGCGCAGAAAACGAAAATTGGTCTACCTCACACAGATAAAAGTCTAACATTGTGCCAACCATGGGCGTCACAAAAATCATTTTCAAGGGGAGGCATAGGTAGGAATTAAAAAAAGTATCCGTCAGAAGAATGTGAGTTTTACAACTGGGGTTTACCCTAAATTATAGCAACGAACATCCAAGACCTGTAATGCGAATACAGATTTTTTATCGTTAACAATACATAATATAATATTAGATACAAATACACCAACAAATATCAAAATAAAATTTTTGAAAACCAGGAATAACTCAATTTCTCCTCCCAGCAGGGACTTGCATTTTGAAGTAACGTCGCTAACAAGCAATTAATATGTTTTAAAATTGTTATTTTACATTTCATAGATAAAATGCAGTTTGCAGGGGAGGGTAAGTGTCGCCCCCTTCTCCCCTCCTGCTGAGGCCCATGGTGCCAACAGTATAAATGTTACCAATACAGTAATTGTTTGCAGCCTGTGAGCCGTTAGTAACTAATGCTGCTGTTAATGTAATATACTGTTAAGCTATTAAATGTAATGTAATATTAAGTACTTTTGTTACAACGTTACCTCCTTACTGTACCGTACTGTCAACAATAATGTGGTATTAATGTTGCGGCAAAACATACGTTGTGCTGAATTGAGGTTAACACTTGTGTTAAGANTGTCAACAATAATGTGGTATTAATGTTGCGGCAAAACATACGTTGTGCTGAATTGAGGTTAACACTTGTGTTAAGATTTTTCTTATATTTTATTTGCCTTAAAACAACATTCCGATGTAAAATAAATTAAGTACAAATGTTATGTTGCAAAANTTTTTCTTATATTTTATTTGCCTTAAAACAACATTCCGATGTAAAATAAATTAAGTACAAATGTTATGTTGCAAAAAGAAATATTACTTACGTAGAAAACAATGAGGGCCAGGAGGGCAATTGGAACCACGCGTTAAGTGCTTCAAGTTCACCACTTTACGAAATGTATCGTCCTACCAANAGGGCCAGGAGGGCAATTGGAACCACGCGTTAAGTGCTTCAAGTTCACCACTTTACGAAATGTATCGTCCTACCAAGTGCTCTATTCTAACACATCTAACTGCGCTTCATATTGCGGGTATTCAACAAAACATAACGACAAACTACAGTACTCCTTCGTTATGCGGAAATAATTTATGCTCTTAGAAATATACGCATATCTGGAACACGTAAATTTCTTGCAAGGTTTGAAATCTGGTCTAAGTTACNAGGGCCAGGAGGGCAATTGGAACCACGCGTTAAGTGCTTCAAGTTCACCACTTTACGAAATGTATCGTCCTACCAACTGCTCTATTCTAACACATCTAACTGCGCTTCATATTGCGGGTATTCAACAAAACATAACGAAAAACTACAGTACTCCTTCGTTATGCGGAAATACTTTATGCTCTTAGAAATATACGCATATCTGGAACACGTAAATTTCTTGCAAGGTTTGAAATCTGGTCTAAGTTACTTTTAGTTCTCATATTATGCTTTAAAATTTAAATATAGTGGTTTCATTTTACGTGATTTTCGCTGGTCACTAGTATCCGCCATTTTACATCATCTAGTCAGTGTAAACTTGTATTGGCTGGACATTTCTTAAATGTCGCAGTAACACAAAACATTTTGTTGTTCCTGTTATTTTTTAGAGTAATACAAAATTTTGGTTGCGGCAACATTACTTCGAGGCTTTATTAACGTTATCACTTCAACAGCATATTACAATTATAGTAATTTAAGATATTGTAAATGGCTAACATTATTCACTTGTCATATTATTAATTTTGCTACAAATAAACGTTTAAAGAAATACTTCAATGGTAATTGTTTTGTTGCGATAACATTATACTTTTTTCTGTGCAATTTTTAGTTTGTGGTTNAAAGAAATACTTCAATGGTAATTGTTTTGTTGCGATAACATTATACTTTTTTCTGTGCAATTTTTAGTTTGTGGTTCGGTCCCAGCCATAGGACAGGTCATGACACTTGCCTATCTACCAATGTTAGCAAGGCAAGTTGAAACTGTCATTGTAAATTTCATTCATGAATTAGCCGAATAGCGCTGTATCATTACTGTGCGTTTTTGTGTTGTTNTGAAACTGTCATTGTAAATTTCATTCATGAATTAGCCGAATAGCGCTGTATCATTACTGTGCGTTTTTGTGTTGTTGTATACGGCTTATACAGTGGATGTAAGAAGTAAGAATATCTTACCTCCATGGATAATGCCACGGCCGTAGAATNTTTGTATACGGCTTATACAGTGGATGTAAGAAGTAAGAATATCTTACCTCCATGGATAATGCCACGGCCGTAGAATAAACTGTTGTCAAAAATACACATTTACTACTTTTATTAAACTTCCGAAAGTGCATTAATATAGCGTATCAAGCACAAACAGTTAAAAGATATTCCCAAATAATTTACATAAGCATTTTAAGAATATATGTATACTGTAATCACCACTAAACTTAAAATTAGCACTACTTTGGCAACAGCGCTCTGCGGCTATTTCATAAACTAAATCAGTCGATAATGATGACAACTTTTCACGTCAGTGTCAATGCTTGCCATTACATGTGGGGCCACGGTGGTGCAGCAGCTAGAGCGCTTGCCTCCCACCAAGGCGAGGCGAGCCAGGTTAGATCCCCGGCGGAGTCGCTCCAGGATATTTGAACGTAAGAATCGTGCCAGACGATGCCATTGGTCGGCGGATTTTCTCAGGAATCTCCCGTTCCCCTTCCCGTGCATTCCGGCACTGCTCCACACTCACCTCGCCTCACTCCTCGTCGGCTCTCAAGATCTCGATGTTAAGAATGGCCCACATCTCTTTACTTACTCACTTACCGCTGTCACACTCGTGGTCCTCCTCGTCGTAGTCGCCGATGCACTGGCACTGCTTCTGGCTGATCGGGGACGAGGAGTTGCCCACGCACAATGCGTTCGTGATGCACTCTTCGTTCGTGTTGCATGGAACGTTCGGACCTGCAACAACCCCGTCCGCTGCCACTCAAACCAAAATAAGGCGAACACCCAGTCATCAGTATCGATAGAGTTTTCGCTCTTTGGAACTGTTCGTGTCGACTCCGAGCAACGCCCACGACACCTGTGATTCGCTCGCCCCTGTCACACTATCAAATTTTTCCGTCCATTTGCTTCCAATAAGTTTGGTAAAATGAATTTGAAAGGTTGTGACGTCACCCAAACGTCTTTATCGCCGCCATGCTTGTCTGGATGAGTTGGATGGCTCTAGTTTCCATCAAACATTTTGAAAATTGGATGGGTTGTATACATTTTTGAAGCATGATTGGCTCAGCCAATCAGAATCATGCATGACAAAAATTGCCGTTCGCATGACATCACTAAACTTTAAAATAGCGAACAATAGATGGTACCTAAATAAGGTTACGAAGGTAAATAATTATATATATAAGCTCTTTGAGTATGCATGTTATTTGCAATGGTTAACTCACAATAAAGTTAAAAACACGGTGGCATTAATATCTCTGATTAAAAAATTCCAACTTAGTAAAGAAGTGAAAATAAATCACAACATTGGTTACAATTCTTCCTGTAGTAGACTGTACGGGAGCACAAAAGCACTATTTAATTTTCAAAATAAATTTTAATTGAAAAAAATTTAGACTAGATCCCCCTCGTAAAATAATTTGACAGTGTGACACATTTTCAAATACATTCAAGATTAATTGATTCAATATGTTGAAGGAAGAATTTGATGACTAGATGGAGATTTTTGGATATTCGCAATTGCGATGCAGATGTCTGTAATGAAAAAACAGGACTGAACACGAAAAAAAAAAAAAACTTAAATAAGACAAGCAACCCATGGATGAGAAAAAAATATATATACAACACTGTAAAATTCCACCTAGTTATTCACCCAAATGCACTATTCATTCAAAGATCACATAAATGCCCGTATGGACCCGGTATGCATATTTCTTTGAGGAAACTGGAAAGGAAATTGATTGATCTATCACAATGTTCCAAGAACATGACCTTTCGCTGCAAGTGTCGAAGTGAGGGCGGCATTCGANGAAATTGATTGATCTATCACAATGTTCCAAGAACATGACCTTTCGCTGCAAGTGTCGAAGTGAGGGCGGCATTCGACAGGGATTTACAGTCAAATGTCCTGTGAATTGCAAGCAGGCGCAACAAATAGCTCGGAAAGTCAGCCAAGGTCTTCTGAAGGAAAGAATTTCTGCATACCACTATCAAAAATCGCAGTTCAACAACTAAACACAGTCCGTGATCAGCTCCAAAGACTTCAATATATCAATCTATCTTGAACCTTGCCCAGAAAAANCAACAACTAAACACAGTCCGTGATCAGCTCCAAAGACTTCAATATATCAATCTATCTTGAACCTTGCCCAGAAAAAAATCTCTAAAGAGTAAAGAAAATCAAAAGTAGACCAGGTTGACGAGATAGGCAGAAACGAAAACACCTGCAACATCCCAGAGCATTAATACAGTCATTAATGCATCTTAAAAAAACTGTTAATCTGCGAGGAGAATGTCTTACAAAAAGACCTAAACTTCCGTATTGCTCCACGACACATTCATGTATTAGACGTAGTTTAATCTGTTAAGAGCGCCATATACAAACTTCCTGCTGTTAAACAAGATGAATTTAGTTGGACCGCGTGGACAGCAATTACCTCAGCTGGCTCACAGAAATCAAACCTCTCTTCCGATGAACTCAAAGCTATCAAAACACTGAAATCCGACCCTAGTAATGTAATTATCACTGCAGACAAAGGTCGTGCCACTGTCATCATAGACAAAGCAGACAATGACAACAAAATCACAGTTCTCATCACCACTGACAAATACATACATTTGGATAAAGATCCCACTGCCAACATTCAACGCAAGGTATACAAAATTTTGAAGAAAAAAAACATTAACGTCACATCCCAGAAAGAACAAGAATAGAGCTCACGCCACATAGCAGCAAGCCACCCTACATATATGGTCTACCGAAAATCCATAAACCAGATATTCATTTGCGACCGATCATCAGCTCCGGCAATTATCCATGTCAGAAACTGTCCAAATATCTACTGAAAATTGTTGAACCCCTTACAGGCCAGACTCCAACTTTTGTGGAAGACTCTGGTAATTTCATTTCTATGGCCAAAACATTGGAAATAGCAAGCACCGACATCCTAGTGAGTTTCGATGTCTAGAGCCTTTTNATTTCATTTCTATGGCCAAAACATTGGAAATAGCAAGCACCGACATCCTAGTGAGTTTCGATGTCTAGAGCCTTTTTACCAATGTTCCTGTAGGTGAAACACTCACCATTGTCAAGACCAAGTTGGAAGTTGACCCAACTTTAAAAGACAGAACGAGTCTACCAATTCCATCCATCATGGAAATGATTAATCTCTGTGTCAACACAACATATTTCCAGTTCAANACAGAACGAGTCTACCAATTCCATCCATCATGGAAATGATTAATCTCTGTGTCAACACAACATATTTCCAGTTCAAGGACGGTTTATACAAACAAACTGAGAGCATGGCAATGGGGTCGTCAATCTCATTATTCATGGTCAACATATCCATGGAAAGTTTTGAGCAGGAGGCACTCAGCAAAAGCAGTAGTCCACCTAAAGTCTGGCTTCGTTATGTGGATGACACATTTCTCGTCTAGCAACATGGACCCGAAACCCTGGTAGAATTCGCCAACTTCCTCGACTCACTGAGGCAATCAATAAAATTCACTTATGAAACAGAAACAAATGGCAACAATTTTTTTTCCTGAATGTCCTAGTCAGTAGAGAAAACAGTAGTCTTGCAACAAAAGTATACAGGAAACCAACACATACTGGCCAATACCTTCATTTTGTCTCCAACCACCCAAAAAGCAATAAAACTACCATTATTCGTACGTTAGCTAACCGAGCTGAGATTATGTGTTCCAACAAAAATCTGTTGTGTATAAACACAATTAAATAAAAAAAGAACTCCAGGCTAATGGCTATCCAACCAACATCATAAAGCAGCAGATAAAACCTACCAGACCACTCAACCCTTAACAGACCGGAAAACCAGGAGGAACACTAGTTATCCCTTATGTTCCAGGTTTTTCTGGAAAATAATACGTCTTGGAAACAAATATTGACTACAAATAGCATTCCGGTCAAAATCCAATATTGAAAGTATAGTTATCAGGGTGAAACCAGCAACAGACAAACTACAAACCCACAACTGTGTATATCATATCTCCTGCGAATGTGGCCATATGTAGGTATGTGAAACTGGCAGAACTCTTTTGGCCCGAACTAAAGAACACAAAAACAATTGCAAGAAAGGTGAAACTCAGAAATCCAGACTTGCTGAAAATGCTTGGGAAAACAGCCATAAAATTCTTTGGGAAAATTCAACTCCACTCACTCAGGAAGCTGAAAAAATCAAAATTAAAATCAAGGAATCAGCTTTTATTATTATAAATAATAATATTTTCAGTGAACAGAGTATTGAGCTAAAAAATATGTGGATCCCATTAATTTGCAGCACAAAACAACAGCAAAAACACATTCCATACAAGACCACACCAGCCAATCATAACAACTCTTAGCTGCACAGCCAATAAGGAGACAGCTCAACTGTCATTGGCTGCGGCAGAAAAATAGTCAAAAACTATCTAAACCCATGTTTTTCCGGTCTCCCCATCAGTCGCACTTGTGTTCTCGGACCCTGTGTNAAATAGTCAAAAACTATCTAAACCCATGTTTTTCCGGTCTCCCCATCAGTCGCACTTGTGTTCTCGGACCCTGTGTGTCGCTGCGTGAAGACGGGAACAGATAGCAGTTCCCGAAATGTCGCATTCTCTCGGTTCTGGAAAAACTACTGTGTTTGTGTAAGTTTCTTCCTTGTGTTTGTTTTATTTGTGTAAGTAGATAACTAGCCGGTATCGTATTCNTGTTTGTTTTATTTGTGTAAGTAGATAACTAGCCGGTATCGTATTCGGAGTGTTATCTGTTGGTCGTATATAGTTTTTTCGTATACATATATAGTATATTAGTTTTCCGCATTTAGCTGGCTGTCCCGTTTTATTTGACTCGATTCCTTCATAGAATTTTCTCGCTTTGTGCATATATATATTCTTGAGTACAGCATGCCTGGCTTGCACTCTGTCGTGTCTGGTAAAACTGTTGTGGTTGAGAGCGTTTCTATGTGGTGTTGTCCCATTTTGTTCCTACTGATTTTGTTAGTGTTGTCTTAATTTTTCCAAACACGTTTCTACCCTGTGTTGTTTTCTATGTGTTATATGTTGGCTGTGTTTATATACATATATTTTTCGTAATCAGTTGCTGTTCTGTTTTTCGACTCTATTCCCCCTTGGAATTTTCCAGTGTTGTATACATATATTTATTTTCTCGTCCATAGGTTACTTGTCTTATTTAAGTATTTTTTTCGTGTTCACTCCTGTTTTTCCATGACAGACATCTGCATCGCAATGGCGAATCTCCAAAAATCTCCATACAGTCATTCACCCCCCATTGCACTATTCATTCAAAGATCACAATAATTTTATGGTCATAGTTGTCTTCAAATATTATTGTCAGCTATAATGAAGGCGTAAATTTGACAGTGTTACTGGGGCTTTAGCGCTGGTTAGGTTTGGTTATTTGCACTAATAGGCAAAGATTTGAATTTGCTTTTCTTTCCACTCAAGGGAGACAAACAACACTGCATTGCAACGGTGTGTGTTCCAGACACTATGTGCACTGAGAGCTTACGGAAATTTCTGAAGAACGAAAATATTATCGTGAATTTGACGCTCTTGTGTTCGTTGTTTTGCAAGTGGATAGCAACCAAAGTGATTTACTGCATCAGCAAAATTGGAAATGGGGTCAACTGTTGGCTGGGGAAATCAAAGTTATGAAGGCGCGGAAAGCGCTAGGAATTTAGAAAACTTTGTGTGACTTGGATCAAGAGTGGAGCACGCATCCTTTTGTTTTAATTGCAGACGAGAGGATTGCGTGAAAGCCAAAGTCTGGGTTTCGCGGCACACGGTCGTGCATATGAAGGCAAAAAACTTATTATCGGGGACTCCGAAAATACCTGTCCCTTGACGTGTTGCTAAAACTATCAGTTATGACATGTAGACCTTGAATTATCCCCAATTTCGCCATTTACTAGGTGCGATGCATGCCATATTCAACGTAGAAACTCAACGCACGCCATACCCCACCTCCTCCCGCAAGGGCCCCCAGTAGCCACCTGCTTCAGGACATGTGCCAGCCATTAACGCCTGCGGCGAAGCCAGGCCTGCCCGAGGGAAGCAGTTACAGGTGTCAAGGTTGCCTCGGACCCCACCCACCACCCCTAGCAAACCGCGTGCAAACTTGGACACGCGCCGCGAAAAGAGCTGACAGGGTTTGTCAGTAACACCACAGGTCACCCCCTCCCTCCATCAACAAGAGTCCTGGCACGTGGAGGAAATTGGGTCTTTGTTCAACATCTTCCATCCCCCCTTCCCCTTATCAATAAAATCACATGTAAGGTTCTAAGGGGGGACCTGAGAGTATAAAAGCCAATTTGCGGGACATGGAGGGTGTCAGTCAGTCAGTTGAATCGTGAGTTGCATCACTTCAGTCATATCAACCGCGCGCCGAGAGAGGAAGTCAGTCAGTCAGCCGAGAGGCTGAGGANCGGCAGAGTTAGTCACGTTAGTTGCGTCACATTAGTCGAGGGTGTCGTCAGTCGTCACGCCGAGAGATGCGAGGCAGTCGGGTGAGCCAGTCGCGGCCGAGATTTGGACCCGGCCGAGTCAATGATGTAGGGAGTTAGAATGCGGCGATCGGAAGCGCCACACCGGGACGCGCAGGTAGTCAGGCATCGGGAGTCGGATCGTGGAAGTCAGCCGAGTCAGTAATCTCCCGCACCGGAAGGCGTCGGGTGAGGGCCCGCCGAAGCCCCACGTCAGAATAGTCAGTTGAACGAGTGCATCAGTGCGTAAGTCGGGTGAGTGATATCGCACACCGAGGCCGGGCTTCTGGCCCCGGCAGAGTCAACCAGAGACAGTGTTAAGGGGTCAGCCATATGGGGACGACGCGAAGCGCTGGACCAAAGTCAGTTCAGTCAGAACAGTCGTACCGCCAAATCAGGACGCGAAACGCGAGATTGAACCAGGGAGTCGAATGGTGGCCTCACGAGAGGCACCACGTGAGAGGAAGTAGACGGTGCCGGATGGCGTCGAAGCACCACGGCGAGACGCAGAGGGCGATACCGAGAACGGAAGGGGAGAGAACACGGAACAGCCAGTCCGCGAGTCTGTAAAAGGGCCACCGAACTCACCAGAACACAAGTTACCGCCGGAGCAACACCAAACAGCAGAATACATTTAAGTAACAACGTCGTCACTCAGGGACATGCCCCCACGGCGTCGGAAACGTTAGCCAGAGCATCGTAATCAGCCCTTCAGGCCCAGAACTCGCAGGGTCAGTAATGTATGAGTTAATTCTCGGAAAATAGTTGCATTGCCGGGAATGTGTGTATGAATTTCCAGTGAGATAAACCTGTGAAACCAAGACGTGATGACGTTATTATTATTCACCCTATTATTATTGTTTGATATGCCCTCAACATTCAAGGCACCTTATAGTCCGTGCCTGGTAACATTAACTGAGACCCTATAAACCATTTTTTATCACACAGGTGGGGAGTAGCGTCAGGTGTATGCCTGAAAACAGCCACTTGACGCTCTCGGTAATGACAGTGCAAAATTTAAACAATTTTGACTAACAAATTTAACTTGCTGAACATGTATAGTGCTCATTAAGTCATAATGCCACTCTTTTTCTCAGGTAACGTAACGGTAATAGAACATATGGCGCGCGTCAGGTGCACTAGGTGTGATGGTGAGATGAAAAGTTGAAAACCCATTCAGGATTCGAACCCGTGACCTTAGATATACGTGTCAGGTATCGCAATTACTAGGCCAAAAATTCATTACCACACGATTTTATGTTCTTGAATACTGACGGGATATTAATAGGGTATTTTGTTGCTAATTAATCACGTGATGTACGTACGTATACAACTGTATTATGACATACGGCGTCCTTTTTGGAGAATCTAGGCGAGAGGTAGAGAAACTTTATATGTGCGAAAACGACCTCTCGGAATAGCATTCCTGTGCTACAGTGTGCGTGGCATTCTTTGCTGATAGATGGTTCCAGGTAAAATGTGTGGCGATGGTATCAAAAGCGCCAAGGACGACTGACACTAGACAGGATGATTGGCATTTCCTTCCGCAGCTTGTATTCGAGCAAACCCTATAGAAACGCATAAAAAACACCCCATACACGCATATGTGACTATACACTTTTTCGACTTAGGTGGAATTTTGTGTTCGAGATCACAATGACCATGTTCAAGGCAATCATGGCCATAAGTTCGAGGTCACCGAAGGTCAAGGTCACACACATCCAACATGGCCAACTTCGAAGACCATTCGTATTTCTGAGATGAAAATTTTGGCAAGAAGAATGAGGGGAATAGGAAGCAAGGTAATTTGTGTCAAGTGAGAAACAATTCTTCTGAATGAAAAAGTTAAAGAAATATTGAACAAGAACATATAAAAATAAAGCAAAAATGCCATCTTTAACGGCTAAAAATGAAAATTAATTAATTATTCTCTATCNTTGAACAAGAACATATAAAAATAAAGCAAAAATGCCATCTTTAACGGCTAAAAATGAAAATTAATTAATTATTCTCTATCTTTTTTTAGGCAGAATTAATTTTTATTTGCCTAATTCCGAAATACTCTATTCATTTCAGTCTTTTTCTCGGTTGGCCTTCTCGATTGTTGTTCTGATGAGGATTTTATAATTAACCAGAACTGCAGCTGTTTCAACATCCGCATAAAATAGGAGGGTTGGAAGAACGGAATTTACAACCCATACTCCAAAATAAAGCAATGTACGCAGAAAATAAGCAAAGCATGTGAATAGAAAAAATTAATTTACATATAAAATGGCAGTTTTTTTTCTCACAAGAATGATAGGGTAAAGCGATGTACCTTCTATTGATCGGCTGCTGAAAGATTTTTCATGATATTAAGTACACGCAATCTCTCAAGTTGCGAGATCTGCACTGCACAGTTTTCATAGACTTAATGCACCAATTTAAGCAACCTGCCTATACACAAATAGGCACCCTGAGCTTTAGATATTAGTCTTATACTGTAAAACTACTTTAAATTTTGAGGTTGTATTTGTTAAGGAAATCAAGCACTCGCTACATACATACGTATAATTATCTCTATTGTTCTCTTAAATAAATAATTTAAAGACATGACTTAAAACTATTTTTTTTTCTGAGAATGACTTTTAGGTATGAACATGTCTGTAGATAAAATTTCAATGTATCGAAAGTATGTTTAAGATAGTTTTACATTTACTATATGCCATACAACGAAAAGGTAACTATTCGAAGTGTCAGAGTTATATACAGTACAATACTTCTGAACAATTTACATGTAAAGGCGACGAGACATTTTATATATGCGCCGTGCTGAAATTAGCGCTTCCCCAGCAAACAAAAACTGGCGGCTGACTATCGGTACTGTCAGCTAGTGTCGGCAAGATGCCGATGACGTTGANTTTTTTCTGAGAATGACTTTTAGGTATGAACATGTCTGTAGATAAAATTTCAATGTATCGAAAGTATGTTTAAGATGGTTTTACATTTACTATATGCCATACAACGAAAAGGTAACTATTCGAAGTGTCAGAGTTATATACAGTACAATACTTCTGAACAATTTACATGTAAAGGCGACGAGACATTTTATATATGCGCCGTGCTGAAATTAGCGTTTCCCCAGCAAACAAAAACTGGCGGCTGACTATCGGTACTGTCAGCTAGTGTCGGCAAGATGCCGATGACGTTGANTTTCCCCAGCAAACAAAAACTGGCGGCTGACTATCGGTACTGTCAGCTAGTGTCGGCAAGATGCCGATGACGTTGAATGGTTAATGACCAGCTGTATTTTGCATAGCTCGTTATGAATATCACAAGAATTATGTTCGGCCTGCTATAAGCTGTTCAGGGTAAAGTGAGCACTTTTGAGGCCCTAGTTACTTTTTCCTTTCAGCCATTTCTTATCTTTTAGCCACCTATGTAAATAAATATTGCCATGTAAGTAATAAACACAGTGCGTGTGTGTATTCCACCGTACCCGGAAGTTAACGTCTACGGCTAAAATAAAATATATTTATTGAGTATTATTGCACATGAGAGGGTTTTCAAAAGTGCTCACTTTACAGTGAATATCCTAAAACTACAATTTGCCAAAGCCATAAAGTATAAACTGGGAATGAACGCACATAATCGAATAACTAGCAAACACCAGAAATATCCCGGAATGATACTATTTTAGTGCAAGGATGGGAGATGATGTCAGCCTGGTAGTGGATCGAGAGAGTTTGTTAGGTCTATTGTTATCGAGCCGAGAGTTCATCGACAGTTCGTGTTTGCCGTGTCTCCGCATCAGTGTCTCAGGCACTCACAATATATCGTTTTAGTGCAGCAATATGGACAGCCAAGCTGCGCGTTACCTCTGCGGGAGTGCGTGCAGGCGGCATACAGAGGTCCGGTCTTGTCGAAGCAGAGGCACCTCTTCTTCTGGTCGCGCGGGTCAACCTGGCAGGTGGTGTTCTTCAGCCCGTCGCAGTGGCTGTCCTTCGTGCAGTCCTTGCCGCGCACTGTGGGAACACACATGCGCATGCGCACACGTACTACACGTCCCTGCACTCGCTCAGCTCTGCACTGCGCCCTCTCTGCTAAATGAACGCGCAGCCTGCTCTCACGTAGCTACACTGTAGTGGCAACACGATTCGTATCCCCGTCGCCTGGTTAGCTGCATGATACATTACTGTAAGTGCCATAAGTGCTGGCGGTTCGCCTGCCTAGATGCATGCGCATGGGACGTCGCGCGGCTCGGCAAAACTGGTGGCAGCTGATATTAGTGACGGCCCGGCTCTGTACGTACTATCTGTCACAAAAATATTCATCTCGCGAATCGGCGAACGTGCAACTGAATGTACGGAGACAACTTTTTCTTTAGCAAGGCATTCAGACAGCGGCAGGCTGTGCGCGCAGTTACCTCTCCCTTCGCCGGCCTCAACCCGCTCCCCGTAAATTAATTCACCAGTCGTTGTGGCATTAACAGTATCTATTTCCCTATTCACTACACGATCCTTACCATAGGAACACGGTACACAATTCATTTTGCATTTTAGTTACATAGTTCTAAGCTCCTTCGCCCAGTCCGTATTCCATTTAATGCTTATGTATTAAGTGACACGGTCCATAGCACATGGCAACTCACCACGTTAATATTTCTTTATTGTTTTGTGTTTTATTGTTATTTCAGATACATCCAAACGAAAAGATGATAAAAAAATGGGAAAGCTAACACATTATGTTGTTCGTTCCAGAGCTGAGTGGCTACAATTATAATTCGCAGCTGACCAAATTTTTCCACGTTTTGAGCAATAATTTCTGTTTCAGTAAAAACTTTGCTGTTGATTTGTGTAAATTCAGAAAGTATTGTATCTGCCGTCTTCGATTTTTACGATGGACTGTTAATTTCGACTCACAGTTTTTGCTATAATGCGTCTCTGGCGGTCAAACGTCAGCTATCCAGTTTTCTGGGATACTGGCTTCAAATAGAGTAATGGCTGGGTTAATTGTAACGTACCCGTACATATTGCAAACAATTTTTCAGTGTCCCCTCGTCTGCCACTGAAATTAGTAGCGTGCCAGGTTTTTTATCCTGTGAACTGTTATAAACATAATACATGCGTACAAATATATATTTAATTCAGGAAATCTATATACTCATTTTGCTTACTTTCAGTAAAAGTTCGTGCAAAGTATTATCTGTAATCAAAGAAACTTGGAGATCAATGTTGCCAAATAAAAAATTATAATTACTCATGAACCACATAGTTTCAGGCGTCGTAATAAAATAATTTAATGTTGTAATGTCTGCTATGGCTTTATTTCCCGAAGAAAAAAAAACTGACGATTTGGTGGGTACACAGGAGTAGTTATAAATAGTATGTTTAAACGCAGGATCGTGTCCGTGAGGTCTGGAGGAAAACATGGCCGCCCCCGAGGACCTCCTGCTCTTGCATTCCTCAACTTCCTGCTCTTGCAATCCTCCAGCGGCGGCCATGTTGGAGGCCATTTTGGCAGTCAGAACAGAAACCACAGTTTGTTTTCCGTGGCAACCATTTACCAACCAGTAAATTAAAAAAATTATTAAAACATTTATAAAAAATAAAAAAAAATGCACGGTGTCTATAACATGCCATGACATTCATTTTGTTTTCCACGGTGGCCATTTCGCCAGCCAGTAAATTAAAAAGTTTATTAAAAAAATTATTAATTTTTTTTTTAAATTCTCGGCGGCCATATTGGATGGTGCCAATTTTTTTCCAGTGTCTAGAACATGCCATGACATTCATTTTGTTTTCCACGGTGGCCATTTCGCCAGCCAGTAAATTAAAAAGTTTATTAAAAAAATTATTAATTTTTTTTTTAAATTCTCGGCGGCCATATTGGATGGTGCCAATTTTTTTCCAGTGTCTAGAANAAAAAAATTATTAATTTTTTTTTTAAATTCTCGGCGGCCATATTGGATGGTGCCAATTTTTTTCCAGTGTCTAGAACATGCCATGACATTCATTTTGTTTTCCACGGCAGCCATTTTGCCAGCCAGTAAATTAAAAAAATTATAAAAACAAATTAAATTTTTTTTGGTGTCTAGAAGATGCTATGACATTCATTTTGATTTCCATGGCGGCCATTTTTCCAGCCAGTAAATTAAAAAACTATTAAAACATTTTTTTTTTTTTAAATTTTCGGCAGCCATATTGGATGGTGCCACCACTGTCTCTTCGTCGTCGTGATCCCCCTCTGTAGAGTTGGGTGGCAGCCATGTTGGCACCACCACCACCCCTCCCTCCCTCTAGCCATTAAATCGTGCGAGGCTGCGCACATTGAAGTTTAAAAAAAAGTACTTGATTAGCAGCATAATTATTCTTATGTAAAATGAATTGAAAGTATCAATACCTCCAAAATAATATGTGTATAGCATGTAAGTGTGCATATATATAACTTGTCATATAAAAGTGTTAGTTTCCCTCCTATCCGCCGTAAGATCTATATTTTCTTAGGTGTTGAAGACGAATATTCCAAATTAAACACTTGCAATTATTTCAGGCCAGGTATTCAATTGAACTCAACACACACACAGTAAATATGTATTTAAGAAAAAAAGGATTTTTTAAATACAAAGAAATAAAAAGCATGACATAGGGTTATTTACGTCTTTTATTAAACGCAATACGTACACACACATTGTATTGCGCAGTAAGCAATCTGACTTTAATGCAGGTTTTTTTGGAACAAATGATATACCTACATTTCACTAGAAAGTATATGAAACTCATACATTTTATGTCACTAGAAATTAGATGAAACTGAACACATTTTATGCTGATTTAATATATGCCACACACACGAAAGTGAATATTAAAAAAAAATTGATGGTTAATAAACTTGGCACATAAATACGTGAAACGAACTTACGATCACATTTCAGCAGTAAAACTTGGCGCAGAAAATTAATCATGCTGATTTAATATCTGCCACACATACGTAAGTGAATAGCAAAAAAATTGAAGGTTAATAAACTTGAAACGAACTTACAAGCACATTTCANCTGCCACACATACGTAAGTGAATAGCAAAAAAATTGAAGGTTAATAAACTTGAAACGAACTTACAAGCACATTTCAGCAGTAAAAAACTTTTTCTAATGAACCTCGTCACGAGTCACATTTAATTAACTACAACAGTNTCTGCCACACATACGTAAGTGAATAGCAAAAAAATTGAAGGTTAATAAACTTGAAACGAACTTACAAGCACATTTCAACAGTAAAAAACTTTTTCTAATGAACCTCGTCACGAGTCACATTTAATTAACTACAACAGTAAAAAAAAAAAACGTGATATAGAATGAACACACAATTTTCTAACCAACCTCGTTGCACGTCACACCTGCCTTTCTCTTCAAATTCACCATTTCGATGACTTTGTGAAGGAGCCGGGATAGGTGTATGTCGATCGCAGTCTTCGGGTCGTCCGTATTGACAAACACTTGCACGCCTTGTTGTTGGTGCTTCCAAATGTTCCTGCTGGGCGTTGAAAGAATCTTGGCAGTGGGAAACAATTTCAGTTGCAGCATAGACGGCTGAGTTACGTCTGGCGGGTACGTACATTTGTATAGACGGCCGCCGCTCCGTAAAGAAATGAACGAAGCATAATCTGTAATATTGCCAGACGTGCTGCTTGCTTCATTGAGTGAGTTTGGAAATGCCTGTTTGAAATCATACGTTGAGCAACTCACATGATCGACGGTGGATGAGGACCCATTCGCTGTAGTGAAGTTCTTGGCGTTGGCGCACGAGTCGTAGGAGGGTAGCAGCTTCTCCGCAGCTACATCGTCGTTGATGACAGTAGTCGCTCCATCTAGGTGAACAGCTTTGGCGTTAACACATTCGTCAAAGTAGCTGACCAACCGCTCTTTAGTAGAATTAAGGGGTAATATTGCGGACGAAGCTAGTAACCCCAAAGCCGACATCCAATTCCCCCACATCACATTGTTTGAAGTTTGCATAATAGACTTATGTAGAAGAGAAACAATGCCTGTAATGTCCTCTCGCACGGCTATCACTGTTGTGCGAACGCGTGTCGTCAGTAGGTCTAGACACTCCCACGGACCGATACCTAGTACTGCACATGTAGGCGAAATGATGCTGAAAAACTGCAAAAGAACAGTGTTCTTAATTGCAATCTTCTTGGCCGCCTTCGAAGGGGAAGGCGAACGCGCACGCTTAGTAGCCGGAGATGTCGGCGGTGGAGTAATGATCACCTCAACGTCAGGCATATCGTCGCCGGTAGACACAATGCACGAAATAGTCTCCAACAGTCACAGTTCGAACAGCGTCTTCCCGAGAACGCAAACTGAATACTAGATAATGCGAGTAGCGTATATATATATATATGCGCCTGCGATCTGCACACAAATTACGCCGGCCTCCTCCCTGAGAAAAAAACGTAACAAATGATAGGAAGTAATTTGGGCGCAATTATAGGGGGGCAGCCATTAGGTACCTTCTCACGCTACAAAGGCGGTCAGATGCCGTTAAAAACGAATTATGACGACTTAGTCATCGCAGCGCAGCAAATTTATTTCAATTACTGCAATTTACAGGTCTCCGCTCTCCCAATGTCACAGCCTGCAGGCCAGGGCATTTAAGAACACCGTTAAAGTCGAATTATGGCGTCTGAGTCATCGCTGCGCCGCAAAATTGATTAAAATTACGGCAATTTATGTGTAACCGCTGCGCACCTAATGACACAGCCTGTGTGTGTGCGGGTCAGAGGCATTCAAGAACGCTGTTAAATACAAATTATGACAGCTGAGTCATCACTGTGCGGCAAATTGATTTAAATTACAGCAATTTATGTGACGCCGCACTCCAAATGACACAACCCGCAGGCCAGAGGCATTTAAGAAAGCTATTAAAACCAATTATGCAGGCTGAGTCATCGCCGGGCGACAGATTGGTATACATGGCATCCCTATCAATTCAACTTTCTCTCTCCACCCCACTTACAAAACCTGCAGCCACGCTCCGATAGTACAGTCTTCGTGGGTGCGGACCAGAGGCATTTAAGAAAATCTACAAACCGGTGCAGGCATCGTGCGACCCCCTCAGGAAGCGTTAAAACGAATTAAGGCCAATCGCTGGGCGATATATTGAAATAAATTACCCCATCAATTCTACTTGCACGTGCGGCAAAGCCAGTCAGACGCTGTTAAAACGAATTAGGGCGGCCGAGTAATCCCTGTACTTTCAAAAAAGCGGTACATTACATTGCAGACCAGAAAATTATAACATATAAACAATTTAGATTTACTAATTTGTGTAGCAGCAAAATGGAAGTTGTCGCACAGGAAACTAGGCTGCCAGTACGTATTAGTAACATTGACAAGGCAGTGGAAACTGGCACATTTAAATTGCGGCACGGAAAATTATTGCCGGGAACAGTTCGCGCAATAATATGTGGTCCTTCGAATTCTGGGAAGACTTGCACCCTCGTGAGATTGTAAGAAGAACAAAACGGTCTTCGGTTCGAAAACGTCTACCTTTATTCGAAATCACTCCACCAGCCAAGGTATTTGCGCCTAGCAAAAATTCTGCAAGGTGTTGCGGGACTGCAATATTTCCCCTTTAGCGAAAATTAATCAGTTATAAAGCCAGACGAAGCATTACCGAACTCTGTGTTTACTTTTGACAATGAGGCATGTGAAAAACAAACAAATATCCAACGATATTTCAGTATGGGGCGGCATGTGGCTGTATATCTGTGTCAAACATACTCGTGTATGCCGAAGCAGCTTTTACGTGACAATGCCAATTTCCTGGCCATATTTCGTATGGACGACATTAATTTACATTACATATACTCCCACCATATAAATAGTGATATGGAATTTGACAGATTTAAAGAAATGTGTGCGCATTGCTGGAGCGACGCGTACGGTTTCGTAGTGATAGCAAAAGATTTTCCAATTGATAAAAGGGAGGTACTGCAAAGCATTCGATCATTTTACTATTAGCCATCAGAGAAGTATGAGTTACTCCGTATCAAAATTTGGGTATAGCGGCCTGAAATGCGCGCCGGAAAACTGCATAATGTCCACCGACGACGGAAATTGCAGTTTCGGTGGGAAGCGGGCCAAGAACCTGGGCATTCCCAGGCATGATGCGGATGCTGTTAATGTATCCTTTGTGCGAAGTGTTACATTTGATGCGCTATGGCCGGTGCTAGCACTGCAAACAAGTATTGAGACGCATTTATGCACATTAGTGATAGGTATGACTCGAATTAATGCTGTAGAGACAGCGCTGGGCGGTATGGGACAGCAAATAGCTATCAGAGTACACACAGGTATGTAGCGCGAATTAGGCACATTGTCCGCCGACGTTAAGAAATTGTCTGTGTTGGGCGGGAAACTAACTACGGTGGAAAATAAATTTATGATACTAATATATTGATCGTGAACATGGATGTCAGTCTCAGATCATTAATTGAAAATGTATCCCACCTCATGGACGTTACTACCGGAGATGTACTCGAAAGCAGTGGAAGGCAGGATACTTGATAACACGAATGTACTGTCTACCAAAATGGAGGCCCAGCTACACCAAATATCTGAAGACCTATTGAAACTAAGCACGTTAGGAGGTAGGATATCTGCTGTGGAGAATTAAATCGCTAATATGGGAGAGCAGATCGGTGCTGGAGTGCTAGCGAGCCTCACCGTGTTGCTAGACACTTACCTCAAGTCTGAGAGCAACCCAAAAAAAATTTAATCGAATTTAGTAGCCATGGAGGGCCGTATGTTCGCCAACACAAATGCACTCTTTACCGAGCTGGACACCCAGCTTGACAAAGTAACCGATGAAGTACAGAAAATCGATGCAGTACGCAGTGTGGTGTCAGCCATGGAGAAAAAAATTACCAATGTGGGGGCTTAAGTGGACGGCCTCAGCGCTAAACTCGCCAGCCAAATTAATGACAACACTGCGCTGGACACATTAACCACTAAGGTAGAATCGAACCTCAGCGCAGTTATTACGTTGGCTGTTAATGTGACGAAACATTTTCAGACTTTATAAAATATCGTGCGAAGCATAGTGGCAAGTAAACTGACTGCAGTGGAAGCGCAACTTACCGACCTAGGAGACCGCATCGATTACATATTGATTACAACACTCGCGTCAACATTGAATGATAATTTACGCATAGCGAACGAGAGTGCTGCCAAGCTGGCTGCTATGATTGCCAAGCTTGCCAGGAACGCCAAGCTCACTTCAGTTCAAACAGCGCTCGAACAAACTGTGGGTAAGGGGTTTGCAAATATCTCCACGAAACTCGCTGAACAAGTAAATACGCTCGGCAAAGGTGTGGCTGTGCTGCATACACAGCAAGGGAGCATAGCTGGTTTGGAGACTAAACTTAGCGCTATATTTGAAGGAATGACCAATAAACAAGTTACAAGTATTCTTGAAGAACTAGACAGCCGTAACCATAGTTTGATTAGTGGCATGTCGGATATTGAGGAACTAATACAGCACAGAATTATCCACCATTTAAATGATATCCGTACAGACGATGAGAAATGGCAGCATTGCACGCACGTATGTACTGCAATACTAAAACAACTCAATACTTTCGAAGATAAAATTGTCAACACAATTGCACGCAGAGCAATTATTTGATATAAAGTACACACATTACACTAATAATGTCAGTATTATGTCTGCGTCAGCCGAGAACTTGACTCGCGACATCGCAAGAGTGCGAGGGAAGTATTTGCAGGCTAAGCGGGCATGTATAGAACGGGATGCAGTATTGTATTAAAACATGCATTTCGGCCTATCACATCTCGACTGGACACGCTAAATAATAAACCAGATATTCTCTCTGATGTGAAGACTGAACCTGAATTAAAGCCAATTGCAGACGAAGTTTCGTTGGATGAATCAAAACCTAAAAGAAGGGCCAGTTCTCGCTCGGCCACTGCTCGTAATTACCTAACATCATACACACAATGCTTTAATGATAGCGTTTATGTCATTTACAGAAGGAATAAAAAATGGTTTCTGGGANCTAAAAGAAGGGCCAGTTCTCGCTCGGCCACTGCTCGTAATTACCTAACATCATACACACAATGCTTTAATGATAGCATTTATGTCATTTACAGAAGGAATAAAAAATGGTTTCTGGGAAAAAAAACATATATTTTTCCTACCTGATGATTATGTACAGATCGATAACGAACTAATTCACGCTTCTCCCGGCTTGTACGAACTATTATTTAAGCGCAGACCAGGCGAATTCTCGCATGAAGTGCTTAATCAATATAAAAAAAAATGCTTTATATTACTAGCACACATTTAACAGATAACAATATAAATGCCGGCACATATAAAGACGAAACACACCCAAAATTCGACATTGTATCAGAACTGTTTCCGGACGTCGGCTTAGCTAGCGGCTCGGGACTGAAAATTAATAACGACAGTCAGTCCGAGTTTGTTTACTGGGATGATGTGAATGAATTGGTCGAGCGCCTACGGCTCCTCATCGCATCCCAGCAGGCGGGAAATAATTCACATACCAATGAGACCATGAATATTGTTGAAGAACTGCGAGAAGGGGGTTACATATACTGAAATAATAATGTCTTGTGCAGCAATCAATGCTGAAATACACAAACCATCGTGGAAAAATTTTAGTAGAAGGCAAGTACAACTGTTTGGAATTCGTGACCTGTATCAGGCAGATTTGATTGAAATGATACCTTATGCTTCTGTAAATAAAGGTTTACGGTACATGTTAACAGTTATTGACTGTTACATTAAATTCGAGTGGGCCGCTCCCATCAAACAGAAAACGGGAAAAGATGTAGCCAAGGCTATGACTATAGTGTTGGCCGATAAGGGATCACCAAAAAATTTACAAACGGACTTAGTTAAGGAATTTTATAATAAACCACTCCAAGCACTGATGCAACAAAACAATATTAATAATTATAGTACATTTAGTGATAAAAAATTATAAATAGTGGAACGTTTTAATAGAACTCTTAAAAATCTTATGTGGCGCGAATTTTCAGCACAAGGAAGTTATACCTGGCAGGATATTCTACCCTGATTAATTAATAATTACAATACCAGGAACCATAGAACAATTCGTATGCTTCTAGTGGATGTAAAAGACAATTCGCTGATATCAACAGTGTTTAGGAATATAAAATATATATATTAAAGTAAGTAGAAAACGAAAATAGGCAATTATGTGCTCATTTCATGTCTTAAAAATGTTTTCTCTAAAAATTACTATCCGAATTGGACTCTGGAAATATTCCATGTTGCAAAGATCCGGCATTACAAGCCACGAACATATGCACTCGAAGATTTAAATGGTGAGCAGATAAAAGGTTTTTTACGAGCAGTAAATCATGCCTACTAAATATCCACACACTTATTTAGTCAAGAAAGTGATTCACACTAAGAATAATGTGTTTGTAAAATGGCTTGGGATAGATCAACGTTTCAACAGCTGGATACCCACAGAAGACCTCCGGTAACTTTTTTTAGTCACCTCGCAAGCAAAGCCCTGCAGACAAGAACTTAATTTGTTTGGTGCGGGAAGGACAAAAGGATCGATCTCGGAGGGTTACGAATGGCGCTCACAGCTGTCACTCGCCATGAGGGGGACGAACTCGGCAGTCTCATAGTAGGGGTGCAAGCGAGCACAATGACCATCGCGGTTGTTAGGAAACGAAGTGGCCCGAGGGCAGAGAACTGGCTGGCCCCTCTCACAGCGAACAATCCCTTAAAGCATACAGGATGTTCACAGACCATTAAAAAACACGTGCACTAAACAAAGCAACAGTCAGTGTCACATTATGCGCCGTGGAAAGAAGATCAACAAGAAAGGAGTTGGTCTTGTGAATAAAATAATTAATAACCTTCCATTCCAGCCCACATTCCAGACTACAAGATTTGCAGTCAGGGAACACGTTTAGCCCACAGACTCCAACATGGGGACGCACTTACAAATAAACTAGACATGGTCTGTAAGGCTCACTATATTTCGTATGCTGAGAGTGATAATTTGTCTGATAGACACGCAGCTGACACAATCCTTGCGAATAAGGCCAAGACTATAGTTAAAACTTCAAACACGAAATTCAGAGAGCGATTGGCGGCGTGGACAGTTGATAAAATAATGAAGGCTAAAGTTAAGCGCTGAATGGGTATGAGATTTGGGCGTCGAACGGTTAAGAAGAAGAACATGCATAGGAAAGTTAAACATGGAGGTATACTTCCATTTTTGCTGCTTGCAATAGGACTTTTGGGATCGTTAATAGGCAGTGCCAGTGGAATAGCGCGAGTTGTGAAAAGTGCTAAAGATTAAAATAAACAATAAGCAGAACAATTCCATAATAATAAGCAGATAAAAATTCTAGCTGCTGCAAAAGAAACACGAGAAAAGGTCTATACTTGTGCTTGTATCGCGGCGGTGGCGGAAATGTATGTCGGTGGCAGAAGTCCTAAGGGGGCTGCCTGACCGGCCGCTGACAAACATTGATTTGCGTACATTTTTGCGAAAATTAAAAATATATTATTTTCGTGGGGTGTTTAATCGAGATACACTTCCACAGCAGCCGAAAAAATCAGAATGTGGTATAGTGAATTTAGAGACGAGTTTGGGGTCAGGCACACACTGGACTGCATATAGAAAGGACGGGAACACATTTGAATATTACCACAGCTTCGGCAACTTAAGGACCCCACAAGAACGGAAAAAAATATTTTTAAGGCAGTAGAATTTATTATAACCACGAGAGAGAACAGCGACAGCGGGACTGGAAAATGCGGTTCTTTATGCCTACGTTATTAACATCTAAACAATACTACTAAGGCATCAGTCATGTCTATCACCTTGATTGTGACAAGCACACCCCTATGGTGATTTAAATATTGATTTCGCGAACAGCTCGTATATGGCACCATACCAAATGTACGCAGATTTCCAGCATTCATACTATGGCCAAACACAAGCTCCCATTCTGGAACCGAACAAGTTCATGCACACGGCCCCGCTCCTCATCTTTGACGTTAGCAAGCTAGACGACCATTTAAAATCCGGTGTTGTAGACTGCAGAATTAAATTAACTGCCACAGAAAATTTATCCGCATTCAACCAGGCCTACGCCTTAATACTACACGATCGACATTACAGAACTACGCACCGAGAACAAGAAGGTGAAATTTACCTTGAGAGAAGTTGATACTGGAGCAACTTATCGCTTGACCGAAGAATGTACAGGCCACATACATATGATCACGCTGGAAGATTGCGGTACCACATACGTTCTACCCTGCGCTGCTAAGGTATGTTGCGTCTTCAATTGAAACTATAAGTGAAGGTTAGTAAACCAGTTACAACGAGAACATGGGCGATGATGGAGCAGATATTGGCAGCAGCACGAAGGCAGAGGGCGAAATAAT
Source organism: Clitarchus hookeri (assembly GCA_002778355.1). Taxonomy (NCBI): domain Eukaryota; kingdom Metazoa; phylum Arthropoda; class Insecta; order Phasmatodea; family Phasmatidae; genus Clitarchus; species Clitarchus hookeri. Next base: position 258,296 of record NQII01002915.1, on the reverse strand, counting down.
ATGTCATAGCATGTGTAAATGTTGTAAGATAATGTACGACATTTATGCCCGTATACGACTATTATTGTTCAAGAACCACTGAAGTCATGTCGCCGTATGGCTGCTATATAAGCTGTGTCTACCCTGCCAGTCAACACCAGTGAGCTCAAGATGAACATTCCATTTCGCCCAGAGACTGTCTACAGCAGTGTGATGCCTGGCAACAACTGTATAACCTATGTCTGTGATGGCGAGTCAAGAACATACAGCTAGCAGTGCGATGGTATAGCACATTGGTTGCTTGTGCACAACCCGACGTCGACGTACGAGCATGTCAGCAGATGGTCGAATGCAATATTCTGGGAAGATGTGTCGTTAACTATATGCGAACAGACACTCCCCTGCTATGTGGCCCGGATGAAGTTATAACTCATGCTTTGTTGCAAGATGCAATAAGAGTTTACCTTCCGCAAGAACCTTTGGCTGAACCTGCTGCTGCTGTGATTGACATTACTAAGGAGGACGCCCAGCTGCCTGCCGAGGTCAAACGCAAGAGGTCTGCCATTGTCAAACGCAAGAACGCCCTGGGTCCAGACGACGTCATAACTCACGATTTATTGCAAGCTGCAATAAGAGTTTACCTTCTGCAAGAACCTTTGGCTGAACCTGCTACTGCTGCTGTGATCACCATTACTAAGGAGAACGTCCAGCCGCTGCCTGAGGACGTCCAGCTGCCTGCCAATGTCAAACGCAAGAGTCTACTGCCGCCATCAGACGTGAGAAGCCTGCCGGCACCAATTGCTCGACTTTGCGTCGCAGCATACCGACTCATCGCAGAACGTCTCGTAAGAAGATGTTGCTGGTCACAACATGTCTGAATTGTGGCAATACATTGCTTCAGGACATGAGCAACTTATCTGTTGCTTATAGAAAGACATTACTGCTGCATCTATTCACTACTCTGCTTGCAAAGGTATAGTGTGTAAATGTTTTAATTGCCATCTTATTATATGCTACAAGTACTGAGCTGCAAACTATAGTAACAAAAAATTCTTTTTATTGTATATATTTAATTGGTATAGTGTAAAAAAAAATGTTTTAATTGTTTATAGGTAATTGGTATATTGAAAAATGTTTTAATTGCTTTACCTACACAGCTTGCAAAAAGTATACTGAAAAAAAATGTTTTAATTGTATTTGCTATCTTGATGTATGCAGCAACTACTACTCTGCTTAGAAAAAAAAATGTTTTAATTGTGTATATATTTAATTGCTATCTTGATGTGTTGCTTATGTATACATTCTCTTGTGTAATGGCCATGATTGAAGGGTGTGTACTGTATGTATTGGTCATGATTGTCGAGTAAATGAATATCTTAATGTAAAAAAATTTCTATAATATGTATATGTATATCATGAAATTCTCAGTGTTCTTATTTCTGGTGGCTATCACACACACACGCACACACACACACACACACACACACACACACAGCCCATACTAAAACGTGCTAGTATATTAAAAGCACTACAATAAAGAGTACACTACTGCAATTATATATCTTTGTAAAGACATTTCATGATGGGGATGTTACAAGTACGCTTTAGTCGATAGTGTGGGTAAAAATCAGTACACTGCCGCTTGTAAAGACAGCCCTCTGCATGTGAGAATTCTCAGGGGGGCTGGTCCTCCCGCGGTTCTACCCCTCTCACAAGGAAACGAGGCTGTCGTATCGCACTGGAGGGGAGCGCCCGACCGACGCCGCAGCTGCCCTAAGACGTTCACCCTTGTTTGAGAAAGGGTATAAATACTCCCTCCCACTGCCCTACACACTCAAACGTGCCTGGGCGTCTGTGCGACACGGATCTCGCTGTTGCTGTTCAACTAGGTCCACACGATTGCAACTGCAATACCTGCAGAGTGCTGTGTATCGTGTGTACACCTGCAGGAGAGAGTATTGGGGCCAATACTCTACGCAACTTCTTGCCTCTTTAGAGGTAAGTGTGTGTGTTTCGGCTGCTGGTGAGTATTAACATATGTGAAGGCATCTCCCATGGCTAGTACTTTATTAAATTTCTCCTAGGGCTTTTTAGGACTGCGAATATAACTTTATAGTACTTAATTACGTGTGTCGAACCTGTAGTGTGTTTCATCTAGGGTTTTTTCTGGGACTGGGGATATCAGTACTCAATTCTGTGTGTCAAACTAGCACTTGGTAATTGAGAGGCTTGTCTTTACTCGTGTGCTGCATATATAACTTTGCGTTGTTTTTTAATGCATAGGTCTCTTGCAGCTCTGTTTACATTCAGTTCGAGCCTAGCTGAAAGCAGTGTTAAAGTATTAGATGTTGTTATTAAAGTATATGCCTATATTTTTGTGAACTATACCCCCTCTTTTTGCTTCGTTTCTCGCAGGATACCACTTGGTGTGGGTTGCCTGCCATGTACCACAGATATATTACCACTACTACTATAATTGAATCAACACCTAATTCACCAGCATCACCTAGTTCACCATCGTTGTTTTCATCCACTGCTGCATTGCTTAACCCCCCTTCCACTCCCATTATATACAGACCCGCACTACAGTGTGGTTTTTGCGACCGGGTGTTTAGGGTCTGCTGGAATGGATTACGTCACGAGAGTAATTGCTCCCTAAATCCATTCCGACAGCCTGCCTCACATATTTGCGATATGTGCGGTCGTCCTTTCAACCGACTAGACGCGCTTGCCGAGCATAGTTTAACATGAACAGGACTGATCAGACAGGCCATTTTTCTCAACTGTACGTTCTCTAATGAGGGCTTTATGCACTCTTGTCATGTCCGGCATCATGAACGTACTTGTTGGGTGAACCCGGCTGGCGAAGCGTGCACGAGTTACAAGCCTGCAGCCGACCCATAACGTTCCTACTCTTGCGGATGCAGGTACCTCTCGCCGATGGCCCATTGTCACTGGTACTGGCGAGAGCAACTCGTATGGTTTCGTGGAGGCTGAAAGCACGTTTAGAGGTTTAATGAAAACATACATCTCTGAGAATACTTCGAGGGTAGCCATTGACATTTGCGACTACCTCGAGGTAATGAAATCTAATATCACTGGCCAATTACAGCAGGAAATCGAGATGCAGGGGGCACTCAAGTTTAATATATTTCTAGAGTGTGTATATGGGAAACCAGAACTGCACGAGAACGAAGAGGATCGTCGTGGATTTAAGACTAAAAATGTGCCTCTCTTTAACATAGCCAACATAGAGGCGGCTGTGTTGACTGCCATTGCAAGGAACTGCATTGAGGAGACTGACTATATGGGGAAGGGTAGCAGCTGGACTCTCACTGCCGTGAAATGAGTCCAGTTACCCGTAAACAAGCTCGACCCTCTTAGGGCCTACTCGTATATCCCATTGCCTGTTGGTTTTGCTGAGAAACGAGCGATTATCAACCCGCACAATATCGACGACCAACAGTGTTTTTAATGGGCTACACTGGCATGTTTTGTAGAGGGAAGGGATCCGCAGCGAGTCAACAAGCGATACACCAGGCTGGAAACGCGCTTTGATTTTTCAACTGTAAATTTTACCACCCCTCTACGTCAAATACCGGCTTTTGAGAAAGCCAATCCGGGGGTCAGCATTAACATATACGCACTCAATGACGAGAATACGAAAATAGTGTCAATACGGGTGACAGATGTAGAACTAGCCCAGCACTTTGATTTACTGCTTCTCTCCACAGCGGAGGACCAGAACACGCATTATTGCTATGTCTCGAATTTCTCGCGACTGGTACACTCCCAGGTGACATCACACACTGAGCATGTTAATATCTGTAAACGTTGTTTTAAAATATATGATAATCAACCATGTGTATCATGATAATCAACACAGGTGCCGAAACTCTGGCTGAGCATAGGAGGTATTGCAATACCCATACTGCTGTTCGTGCCGACATGCCACAGCCAGACAGGGGCGGCAGGCCACCTGTGCTCAAATAAAAAAAAATACCAGAATGGCAACAAGGCACCTATTGTAGTATATGCAGACTTCGAGGCCATGCTTGTGCCTGTATAAACATGTCAGCCGAACCCGGACATGTCCTACACATATAGGTACCAAAAACACGAGCCCTATTCATATGGCATATACGTTAAGGTTGATAATTCAACTATCCCTGTCTATAAGACAACCAGCCTACCCCGGGGTGTAACTGTTTACATGGTCGAAGGTGCGTCGAAACACTTTATGGAAGAAGTGGTTAGGATAGAGCACCTGGTTAAAGACATACATAGCCAGTCTGAACCTATGCGCCCACTAACGCATGCCGAACAGACCGACTATGCTTTAGCCACTACCTGCTGCCACTATTCTGGCATGTTCACTGACAACAACCAAAATGTGCATGACCATGATAATTTTACCGGTAGTTTTATTGGGGCGTCATGTGATAACTGCAACAAGCTTCGTCGTCGACCCCAGAGACTGCCGATACTCTTCCATAACTTTACATATAATGCCAATTTCATAATTAAGCAGATAGGCTATGATACCCAGGGCATATTTATTATTCTGCATAACGAGGAGAAACTCATCACATTCAGTAAGAGTTTGGGCGACAAGTTCACTATAAAGTTCATCGATACATATAGGTTCATGTCTGCCATCCTGGCAACACTCGCTAAGAAACTGCAGTCCGGTGAATTCCAAACAACGTCTCGTTTATTCACGGTAGAGCACGAGCTAGAGCTGGTAACCTGGAAAGGCGTCTTCCCCTACGATTATGTTAGCTCGTGGGAGAAGCTCACCGAACCTCAATTACCAGCTATAGATTGATTCCACAATAGGCTTACTGACGGGAATGTCAGTGCCGAGAACTACCAGCACGCATAAACCATCTGGTCTGTGTTCAGATGACGGACGTGCTGATTCTGTGGGACGTCTTCGAGAATTTCCGAGGGCTCTGTCTACACACATACAGTCTCGACTGTGTGCGCTATGTCAGCGCGCCCGGGTTCTCGTTTGACACAATGTTGTGTAAGATGCAGGTGGAATTAGATTTGCTCTGCGACTATGATGTGCACCTGTTTATTGAGGCTGGCATCCGGGGAGGGGTGGCCCAATGTGTTAAGCGGCACACAGTTACCAATAATAGGCATATACCAGAGACGTATGATGTCGACAAGCCATCTACCTACCTGCTGTATGTATATACCATTAACTTATACGGGTGGGCAATGTCTCTGCCGCTTCCATATGGCGGTTTCGAACGGACCGCCACGAACATCGATGTGATGAGTGTGCCAGACGATAAATATGTCGGCTATATACTGGAGGTAGACGTATAATACCCTTGCGCTCTTCACGAAGAGCATATGGATTTTCCATTCTTGCCAGTGAACGAGTGTCCCCCAGGATCCAAACAAACGAAACTCATGACGACACTGGAGAGCAAGATTCATTATATCGTACATTACGTTACTTTGAAGCAAGCATTGGGTCATGGGTTACGGCTGAAGGCTGTTCACCGAGTCCTTCAATTCCTGCAGAAGCTGTGGCTTAAGCCCTACATAGATTTTAATACGGAGAAATGTCAGGCTACCACAAACGCTTTCGAGAAGGACTTTTACATATTAATGAAAAATGCAACATACGGCACACTTATGGAAAATAAGCGCAAACGACAGCGTATGGAACTCGTGTGTAGGGAAGTTCGAGCGAAGAAGCTCATCGCAAAACCTGCATTTAAATGCAGGACTATTTACGATGACACATTGATCCTAGTAAAATTATGCCAAGAGAGCATTGTGTTTGACAAGCCCATATATGCTGGGTTTGCCATACTCGACCTGTCAAAAACACTCATGTACAAATTTTACTACGATGAAATGCGAGCGCAGTATGGGGGCAGGGTAAACCTCCTTTACATGGATACTGATAGGTTTGTAATGGAGATTGCCAGCCCTGAGTTCTACAGCGAACTCGCCATTAACCCGACGCTCATGTCGGAGTTCGACATCAGTGCCTACCCGACCACTTATCTTTGTTACTCACCTACCAATTCTAAGGTGATTGGGAAGTTCAAGGTTGAATGTGCCGGTAACGAAATAGTTGAGTTTGTCGGGTTGAGGGCGAAACTGTATGCGTACCGCTGTCTGAATATGGTAGTGAAACGCGCGAAGGGGATACAAGGGTGCGTAGTTGAAAAGACGATAACGTTCGACGATTATCGGTGCATCCTTTCGGCCCAGCTCAGCATGAAAGTACAGGTCGCAGGTATTAGGTCGTACCATCACACAGTTTACACAGAGCAATCAACCAAACTGGCTCTTTCGTGGATGGACGATAAGCGGAAAGTCCTGGATGATGGCATACATACCATCCCCTATGGCTATCAGGCTTAATAAGAAAAACAGCTCTGTGTTGGCAGAGAAAGTGCTTATTCTCCCGGCATGTACTGTAGCACGTACATACATATTCGTATTCCGCCTGTCAGGTGCATGGCTGAGGGTTTTGGCAGTCATATTTCTCGATAAGCATGCTGTAGCGCGTGCAAGTGTGTTGCAGGCTTGTCAGGTATGCTGGCTGATAGTCTACTGTAGCTCGTTCAAGAGGCAAATTCCTAAAATTGTCAGGTAGATTATCGGTTTTTTATTCCTGCAGTATACCGGAGCACATGAAAGCCTGGAGGGCGTGTCAGGTATACAAATATTGGCCCACGTAGTCTGATTCAGTGTACTATAGCTCATGCAAGCATTGCAATCTTCGACTTGCCAGGTATACTGGGTGGTAGCATGCAAGTAGTCTTGCCAGACATGTTACCAACACGTCCTGTACGTGTTTTTTTTACTGAGGTATACTGGAGCACATGCAAGTAGTAGTCTTGCCAGGTATACCATTCATGCCTTCCCTTTTTTTCCACAAATACTAATAGCTGTATATTTTCAGTGCATATTGCGAATCTTTCTTTTGTATGTTTCAATTACCCCATGTATTCATGTGTAGTGTCACCATCGGCAAGCGCTTGTCAAGCTTATTGCTATATTATAGCATTCTACTTTGTCATGTGTATGGTTTCCCCCCTACTACTACTGTAATAGTCTTATTAGTGTCAATTTAACTGTTCTCCGCACCCTCCATCGCACTGTGTGTGTTGGCATCACACCCGTGTCGCCGGTATCATACTGCAGTGTCCCGTCTGTATATTTTCTTATTTTTCCCCGTTGTCGAAGCACTCGCTTCATTGTTTTCCTGTTCTGTCTGTTCCTGTCATGTATACCGGTTCGCTATATCTATGATGTTACCAATATATATATTTATATATATATATGTATTGATAGTGTTGTAGGAATAATGTACTGCCGGTTCCAAGTCCGGGGTCCATCTGCATGGTTATGTCATGCAGATGGTAAATGGGAGGATGGGGTGGCACCTTACAGGTAATGTAAAATTTACTGGCTGGCAAAATGGCCACAATGGAAAACAAAATGAATGTCATGGCATGTTCTAGACACTGGGAAAAAATTTTAATACATTTTTAAAATATTTTTTTTAATTTACTGACTGGCAAAATGGTCGCCATGGAAAACAAAATGAATGTCATGGCATGTTCTAGACACTGAAAAGTTTTTTTTTCTAATATTTTTTTTAATTTACTGACTGGCAAAATGGCCACCATGGAAAACAAACTGTGGTTTCTGTACTGACTGCAATAATGGCCGCCAACATGGCCGCCGCTGGAGGATTGCAAGAGCAGGAGGTTGAGGAATGCAAGAGCAGGAGGTCCTCGGCATGTTTTCCTCCAGATCTCCAGGACACGATCCTGTGTTTAAACATACTATTTATAACTACTCACAGGAAGTCATAAGTCATAGGTTCAGTTCACAGGATTTTCCCGACCTTGAGATCTCTCAGTTATGTAGATATGGGAGGAAATACTGTTTTGGGGAGCAAAGCCACTCTGCCCAGTGGACGGAAGGATGTTGGAGTGTAGAAAAACACAGCTTAGCTGGGCAGACTTCCATATGTTTTAAGAGATTTACGCATTGCAGATATCTCAGTGTTAGGGTTAGATTATTGCAATTTATTTATTTGTCTTCAGGAGAGGCCCGACCCCTCAATCAGTCCTTATCATAGTTAATTTTACGTATGGCGAAGGGATACAAATGGACTGGAAAAATAAACTATGGAGGCTTGTTAGGAATGTTAAGGGGGATAATTTCCTTCCACCTTGGATTTACGGAATTTTCACCACCACCTTCATCACAGATTTTGTATTTTATTTTAGCGATCTGCAGGTCATAATGCACTCCTTTACACATTTTATAAACTCAACACTGTTTATCTGTTGTTGCTAGTTTTATTTCTATAACAGTCGGTAAAAAAAAATTAATATTTTCTTACCGGCAGTCACCAGTCATAAATTAATGAAGGCAGTGTATTTCTAATAATTGGATAAAGCTTGAGAAGTTATTATTTATGTTGTGTCGTGCGAGAAATGTCGTTATACATTCCTAAATGGAACATATGGCAGAACTGGATAAATGCAAGTTGCCGTTCCTCGGATGCCTGCAGCAACCATAGACTAAGGATGAGGTAGACCGATCTCGTTGGCTGCGCACAACCAATCTCCGTGTGCCAACATTGAACTGCTTTTCTGCCATCACGTCTAGCAAAAACGGAATGGATTCTTGGATTTGAGGTCAGAAGGCTGATTAGCAAACATGTCCTTTAGATATACGTATACTTCCTTTAACCAATTTTTAATGCATTTAGATTAAGTTCAAATAGATAAAAGTATTTTATTCATATAATAGCGCTTGTATTTTGAAAACTGAGATACAAACAAACGCTTTCATCACTATTGACCATACGACTTTGACTGTTGTGTTCCTATGGGGTAAGTCAGTGTTGTGTACATGCGCAGAGGACGAATCGGCTGTCTACTTCAACTTTAATCTATGGCAGCAACCAGCTGAACATGTAGTCTTTCTTTACTAGCTACTTCTGCCCAAAATTGAGATTTCAGAACCAACGTACCATTATCATCACAGTCTGCGCGTGAAAATAACTAACTTTACTGCTGCATTATTAAGCTTGCTATATTTACAGAAATGCAGTCAATTTTGAATAGAGGACAAAGGGAGGGGACTAAAAATGAATGCTGATATTTATGAACACTGTTATTTCGGACTTGACCGTATTAGCCAGTATCCTTTTAATTGTTGTTGACTTACCTATCACTTATCAACGGCATTTATTAACTACTGAGGTTGCGATTTACTAAAAAGAACTCGCTGCTATTGTATTATGTATCCTCAGAAAGAAACGTTACATTTTAATATGCATTGTTATAAATATCGAGTACTAAATTATACCAGTAACTTAAAACACTGTACCATTGCTGCAATGGAACCGTGTAAAACGTTGGTTTTTCATTTATTTATTTAATATGAGCAATTAAATAAGTAAACTGATTCCATTTGACGATACGTAACGGACTAAAGTTGGTTGCGCCAGCAGCCACAGTGCAAAACTAAGTGAGTTTAAATACAATACTAACAACTATGAGAAATTAAAAATACTACATATCCTTCATGTTTAATAAAAATTACACTTCTTTCGTGGTTTTGGGAGTATTATTTAATACCGTGAGTCGCTGGCTCTCCTGCTATTATTATTTCAATTCCGATGTGTGGGAATCTAGATCACTCATCTGGCGTTGACCGTCGTCAGTGCTCTTCCATTTTTCCCAATGCCGCATTGTGACGTCATACTTACTGTGGAGTTTCTCAGCTGTAGTGTTGTTACTTGTACGAATTCACACAACAGTAAATTACACACACTAAATGATGAGATTTAATTTTCATGGTTTTCCCTAAGTATTTCTAAAACAAAGTTACAGTACGTTACAAAATCACATATTATTTCTCTAGTAGTTGTTTACTTCGTGCTAGCTTTGTGAAGTTCACGAAAGTGATGAAACGTTGTCTTTTATTTTCACAAATGTTCAATCTTTTAACATGACAGTCATGACCACTGTGTTATATGCATTCATTTTTGGCCAGTGAAATAAGCAGTTTTGCAGACAGGAGTACACATTTTATAAGCGTCATATACTGCCTTGTGATTATTTTTGTAATCACATGCCATTTTACTAAATAGGATGGGAACATATTAAAACAATGCACCTTTCAGTTAACTGAATAGCATTTTTTTTTTTGCAAAATGATGAACAGCTTATCAGGTAGTTAGCATTTAAAAACAGATATACATAAGTAGAGACTTAACATTAGCTACAACTAATTACTAACAAACTACGTGCAACTTGAATTTGTGTATAATTTCCCTGATTATTGACTACTTTTTGGGCAATGTCTACACACCTTTACACTTTTAATAAGATATTTATAAAACTTTATAAAAATAAAATTATTGAAAATTTCTGTGAACAGTATGAAATGACGCTGCTCAACTCCTACAACAATAATTTATAAATTACGCTGAGCAAGTTGACGTTTCTTGAAAATATTTATAAAACTTCTACAAGAAAACTATTGTTAGCTACTCGACAATAACCCAATGCATTTTCAAGCAATTATTTAAAATATAAAATATCAGAATTTTTACTTTCATCTTTAGATATTTTAGTTTTCGAGAAAATGCCACACTAGAATCACTGGGATATTATTTTCTCAAATTATAATTCTATTTATAATTATATTTACCTCGATTTTGCATTCTTTACGTTCGTAGCATGATCGCCTTGCAATCAGAAGGTGATTGGACTCGATCATAGTGGCCCGTTTCACTGGGGACGGTTTTTAAAAGTGGTTTCCTATAACCGTGCCAGGGAAATTAAAGTTCAGTTGCTGTATAAAGAATCCCAGTACTCACTAAATACATCAAGATCCTTATCAGAGTCATCGCATAAAAGAAAATAAAGATCCTGGTATTTTAAAATGTACGTTAATCCAAAGTTTTAATTTCTGTCAATAATTATTTGCTCGCTGGAGCCTGACATTTAATACTTGACAGTATTTCATAATGGACACGTACACACAACATAACTAGACACACATAAATGCTATTACCAATCACACCATAATGTATACTCAACCTGATCCCGTACAGCTGATTTCCTGTGAAACACACGCACAAGTAATGAACGCCAACCATAATATACATGTATATAGAAACCAGGTGCCGAATGCAAGCAATCAGCGGCGAAGCTTTATCTAGTGCCATGACCAAAGCTGAGTGCCAAGCGATATGTACACATGCTCCAGGCGGCAGGCGTGATGCAGTCCCATTGCAGGCATGCAGATCCAAGAACTCGTTCTAACAACAGCACACGTGAACGTACTTACGCACTGCGACATCCCTTGCCACACTCGCTGTTGCACCTTCGGGCCACGGTGCAGGAGAAAACAAATGCTGATTGTTTCTTTATTTTCACACATTAATTATGTCACACGTTTTAACACGCTACATATTCTCATATTGAGTCAATTTCTCTGAATAGCAATTACAAAGTATTTGAGTAAAAAATTTCAGGGCGTTGTATGAAAATTCCGTGAAGCTTTGTAAGATCTTTGTTTCATCTTTTAATATATTTTCTCATATTCACACATAATGCAACACATTAATGCAGTCAGTTTCCCCCACATGCCGACGACTGTATTAAAAATAATTTTATCCACTGTCACTATANATTACAAAGTATTTGAGTAAAAAATTTCAGGGCGTTGTATGAAAATTCCGTGAAGCTTTGTAAGATCTTTGTTTCATATTTTAATATATTTTCTCATATTCACACATAATGCAACACATTAATGCAGTCAGTTTCCCCCACATGCCGACGACTGTATTAAAAATAATTTTATCCACTGTCACTATATATATATATATACATTTATATATATACTTACACACACTCACACATATACCTATATAGTATCTTTTAAAATAACATGAAAAATTCCAGCTTTGTGTTTTGGATTCTGTAAATGTAACAGTGCAGTCATCTTAGTTCCAAGAAAAGGTTAGAGATAAAAACAGTCACACACTATTTACTGTTATAACACTGACGTTATAAACAAAATATGTGTACTGTTGTTGCACTGAAACGTCCCTGCAGATATACATAATACATCTATGATTGAAATTTCATTATTATTTCCATTTTGTTTAGTCAATTTTCTTCCTTTACACACCAAACCCCTCCTCCACTTGCAAGTTTCGTAACAGCAAAAGTTCAGACAATATGAGCTCCTAGATTTTAAATGTTTAGTCTCTGCAAGGCGAAAGAACTATTTATTTGCCAAAAACTGGATTCGTCCACAACCTATTTTATAAATATTTTTATAAATATTTCTCACATTTTTAATTCCACATTTCCTGTGTTTCTTACTTACTGTAACTCAACATCTCAAACAATTATCAAACTTAAACTGTTGTGAAAAATATAAGGAATAAATAAACACATTATAAAGCAAAACGTTTAATTGCAGAAAGTGATGTCAATTGACATAATTTCAGTAATAGTAGGTCAAATAGCACGAAGAGAATAAAATAATATTTCATCTCTAATTTCCTTAATTTTGACTCTGCAATAATGCCAGGACTTTTAATGTTACATCCGGGACTACCCATGTTCTGCGAGTGATGATTTAGATAATTTATACACTTTTAGAGCAGTATGGCCAATATAAGTTATTAACCAGGTACATTCTAGTTTCATTACAGGCCGTTCTTCTCAAAATAAACAACAGGGACTTGAGTTCAGTTCCCTACATAAATATTGCGACATTACTATAAACCTTTTTCGTAGTATTAAACACCTGCTAACAAACAACGCCTCTTTGGGAAAGTTATTAGGATTTTGTCAGTCGTAAACAAGTTAAGAATTCTACTTCGACTAAATTTGGTTTCTTCAGCTTACATTCAATGACCAGGAACGGGAAACAAGATTACATTTTTTAGTAATAATGTAAGTCAAAGCACCAGGCTTGAAACGTAAAATTCATAAACTAATAGGGGCCGCGGTGGTATAGCGGTCAGATTTCTCGCGATTCCAGTCGGGGCCGGTTACTGGCGGGGTGCCCAGATTTTCGCATGTGGCAAACGTGGAGGACGTTGCCGTTGACAGGCGGGTTTTTTCGAGGTCGTACCTTGCAATCCGCTGCTGCTCAATCCTTATCTCACTTCACCTTCAACGAAGCTCAACTCATCGCTTTTAAATGCCGATCAAATTCTCTCAACTCTTACAGTACCCGTAAAAAGTTTAAGACCATTAGCAAATTTCTTAAAACAATTTGGTGGTTTGAAACTTTTGGTGCAATCTACGTTATAAAGTTTTCTAATTTCGCTAATGTCAAAACACGTATTAGCAAGCATGGTAAAATTATTGAAATAGGTTAAATAATTGGCAAGTTACTATTCTCGAAACGATATATAAATCTGGAATTATCGTTCTAATTTTTGTGTATAAAGTTCGTTATCACAATTATTTAACAAATGTTTTAGAGAAATATATTTTTATAATTGTTTTTACAAATACACTTAAAAGAGCTAATATATGCAAACACGTTTTTTTAAAATTTTGTTAAATTAATTCACATTGTATGAAAAATTAGCTATAAATTCGTCAAATTTGAAAAATAAATATGTTTGTTGCCAATAATTGAGCTAACGAGATGGGTTTTCCGACATTAGTAGATCCCTTCCACTCAAAAGATAACATTACAGGTTTATTATCGGGAAATTATAAATTCTCATATTATTGCCGTCCATCTTAAGACATAAAATCGCAGTGGAAGTTTCGTGCCGTTGTCATAGGTATATAAAATGGGGAGAAAAAAGTATTTTCCCTAACATTATGTGGGAAATAGTTGAATGAGTAAGTTCAACAAAACACAACGAAAAATTGCAAGACAGTAGGGTATTTCTGAGGCACGTGTATCAAACACAATAAATTATATTTTGAAATCATGTGCATAATACACATGTGAAAAAATGTATTATAAACACCCACAAGTGTTCGTGTGCTACATAATATACAGAACCGTTGTTTTAAAGACGTATCAACAGTGTTGTGTTGTGTAGTATTTTTTATTTCTGTTATTTATTTATGTCCTATATAATGTAAAGTTGAAGTTTACATTTATATCTTGCGTGATCCTAAACTTTTGGCGTGTGCTGTAGCTCAGGTACAAATGGATTGGGTAAACTTTGTCATCCCGAGGGTATAATTCTCAAGCATAGTTCAGGAAATGTTTACTTTAGAAATGCTCAGTATATCCGTCCACGTATACGATGTGTTTATAAACACATGCGCAGCTTCCCATTTTTCTCCACATCTACAGTGACTATGATTTTGTGGCTGTGCATCCTCAAGTTGAATATGTTTGACTTATGCCCCTGTCAATCAACCNAGTTTGTCGCTGCGATTTTACAGCTACTTGTATAGTTTTTTTCCTTCGTGTATAATCAAAATACTATTCCGGTTTTGAAAAAATGTTACTGTGACAAATTGAATGTTACGGATGTTAGTATGCTCACTGGGAGTTCTAAGTGCTGTAAATATATCGAACCGTTTACATGTATCCCTTTAGTATTCTAAAATGACTGTACTGTAACACAACACTACAGTTATGGGAAACGCTTCAGTTTGGAAAAGCTAAGTTTAGGTTTAGCCTATAGCACACGGTTATACACATAAAGACTAACTAAGTACAACTGGACTTCCAGGTTACAGTGGGCTCCGAACTACTGGAAAAAACAGCACAGAACTACTGGAAAAAACAGCACAAGCTTGATTATCCACCTTTATTTAAACCGCTCTTCTTTTTTAACTGCTAGAAACTCTTGCGCCAAGGAAATATAGGGTCGTTTGAGCAAAATCCTACGTCTAAATTCTCAGATAACGCGTGGAAAACTCAAAATGTGATACTGACAGATGTTTTAAAAAATAAATACATGTCAGTAAATATGCAAGTGTCTGGTATCTACCTTCATTAAACTAATAAACTAGAAGCACTCAAATATATAAAATATTCAACTTGTTTTAAATGCAGTTAGCGTGTTCCGTTATCCGTATATTCGGATACCCGACCCACTAGCGGATCCAACACTTGCGTGATCGAAGTTACACTGTGCCTACCCAATGTTGGCTGGGCTCGTATAGTCATTTAGNTAGCGGATCCAACACTTGCGTGATCGAAGTTACACTGTGCCTACCCAATGTTGGCTGGGCTCGTATAGTCATTTAGGGTTTCTTCACACTTTCTGAATCAAACTTTGAATAATTACCCCCCATGGGCGACGTGTTTGGTTGTTTCCTAAATATGCCTTGTATCACAATCGTTTTATACTTGTGTTAAAATTAAAATAATATCTTATTTTTGGTTAAATTGAATTTGAACTTACAATTTATCTATAAATTGTAATATTTCAACTATAATTAGTGTGAATAACAACGGCGAGAAAATAGGTGTGTTGGTAATGCCCAGTAAGAAATAGTTCTTATACAAAATATTATTGGATTTAGTGCGCACGAATACGGCGCGTTGTCCCTGTGGTGTGATTTTCTCGACCTGGTAATGCTTTGTTTGCACGAAGCGGAGCTATGTCCTGGAAGTACAACTTTAGCATGGACCTCATATATGTTGGAAGTAACCGCGAATTGACTATATACACCTTCAGCGCCTTACGAGCACGAGGCATTAAGAGTGCACGGCCACCGGAGACCGTCGTCTATAGTCGGTCACGGTACACGCGCTCACGCTGCATCCCTCGTAAAGGCAGGAGGGGCCGCTAAGGCCGCGAGATTGCCACTATAGTGCCCGGCAGACGTCTGGGCACGTCTCAGAGTTAGTCCGTAACGGGCTACACACTGGAGAGCATGAGGGAACTCGCCTGCCCAGACGTCTTCCGGCCACTATAGCTACTGAGAACAGGGTTCTGAGAATAGGGTTCGATATCGGGAAGACCCGAACTCTTTATCTCACGTACGTGAGAAAACGTTGATGGACGTCGTCGATGAACGTTGAGTTTTCTCGGTGTACTCCTTCATATTGGTGAGCAGTCCATCACTCCTCACTGTAACCATTGCCTCGTNTAACGTTGAGTTTTCTCGGTGTACTCCTTCATATTGGTGAGCAGTCCATCACTCCTCACTGTAACCATTGCCTCGTTTCACATATAGTGTGGCAAAAAAAATCTGAGAAAAATTTACGGCTTTCTAAGGTAGTATCAATCAAATTTCAGTACCAGTTTATTAGTCGAATAGTTATCGCATGATATTTTTATTATAATTAAAGAGGTGCCTGCTTATATGTCAGAAGGCTATTCTGAGAAAAAGCTACATTTTCCGATTTAGTTTATAATATAAAAACAGCACACAAATTCACGGATTATCCGGGTTTAGAACAGCAGACTTAAAATGCGCAAGTACCGAGCAATGACTTAAGTGTTGCCAAAATGTCTGTCTAATTAACGTGTTAAAAAAATAACGTTCCGTTTGTATACGTTTGTTTTTACAAAAAAACCCAAGCTTTAAAAAAAAATTCGTAACTTGATAACATTGAATTTGCGTTACAAATCAGTCAATATTATTGTATAAAAATAANGCTTTAAAAAAAAATTCGTAACTTGATAACATTGAATTTGCGTTACAAATCAGTCAATATTATTGTATAAAAATAACAAACCTCTTATATATATGTATATACAGTATATACATATATACATATATATATAGCCTTTTAACCCCAAATCTTTCCCGCGTTATTTTCAATAGTGCTTTTCTGCCAGTAGTACTGTTGAGAACAACGTGGGAAGGGTTTGGGGTTAAAACGCTGTTTATGTACATAAGTGCTTTGTAATGTTTGTACCCATCAAATATAGTTTAAATGCCACTAGAATATATTCAAGTTAATCAAAGTAGTGGGTATGTTGAAAATTGAGACGTAAACAAATACGTTCATCACTGTTGACCATGTGACTTTGACAGTTGTATTGGCAATGGGCTAGTCAGTTTTGAGGACATGCGCAGAAGACGAAAATCGGTCTGATTCATCTTTCGAATACGGCTAGTTGTTGTAGGAACAATAAGTGTTGCTGAGTTCTGTTGAAGCAGCTGTGTAGTAGCACAGAGCTCTGCTCAAAAATTACATTTTCAATCCTAAATAAAAACACATAAGAACAATGGCGTGGTATAACTGGTTTTGAAAACATTTGGAAGATACCAACTACCCAGCTGATTGATGATTCTGATATAATAATTTAGGAGGGTTCAAATTATATAAATTTGATTTCTATTGCCACTTTTCTTTGTGAGGATTAATTGTCATAATTCGGGATCTCTGGTCCAATAGCCTTCACTCATGTAGGAGTTGCCACTCGAGGGTCACCGTGTAAAAATTACATATCGTCAGATTTTATTGGAGTATTCTCGTTCCGTTACCTACTTCTCTGGCAGTTTTTGGGATGCAGAAAGATTTTGAAGCATGCCTGTAAGTCTGGCAGTAGGCTATATTACAAGCCAACTCTGGATGCACCTACAACTTAGTGATTCTGACACGAGATTCGGAATATAAACAGATAAATGAAAGTGTGCCGAAATTTAGGAACCTTGTATGTTCATAAACGGCTTAATGGCGAATTTTCACGAACAATTTTCGGTATAACCATTTACTTTTCGTTCATTATTTGATATAAATTCATTCAGTCAGTACACATTCAATATTTCCGTTTATTTATACTCATAATTTCATCTTAAACAGAAGTACATAATAACTTTTATTATAAAATATTTAATTTGAAAATACGTCTTACCATGCAGAACATGCTTACAAAATAACCAGATAAATCTCTCAAGAATGGTTGTATGAAGGACCACAGACGTGAAACATAGTCAGACAAGTGTGCAAGTAGCGTACATATGACACGATGCAAAGTCAAGAATGCAGTTAGTTTGAAAAAGGAAGCTGTCTTCGTATCTTCCCGTCCAAGCAAGCGAGAAAGATAAGACGTGTTGTGTTAGTGTAACAGTTGATTTGCAGTGTTTTTCAGGAAGTTGTCCCTGACAATAAATTAAGCCAGAGGTGAACAAAGTCATTCTCGACACCGANATGCAGAACATGCTTACAAAATAACCAGATAAATCTCTCAAGAATGGTTGTATGAAGGACCACAGACGTGAAACATTGTCAGACAAGTGTGCAAGTAGCGTACATATGACACGATGCAAAGTCAAGAATGCAGTTAGTTTGAAAAAGGAAGCTGTCTTCGTATCTTCCCGTCCAAGCAAGCGAGAAAGATAAGACGTGTTGTGTTCGTGTAACAGTTGGTTTGCAGTGTTTTTCAGGAAGTTGTCCCTGACAATAAATTAAGCCAGAGGTGAACAAAGTCATTCTCGACACCGANATTTGCAGTGTTTTTCAGGAAGTTGTCCCTGACAATAAATTAAGCCAGAGGTGAACAAAGTCATTCTCGACACCGAGGTTTCCTACTCGTGTCGTTAAGAAGAGGTGAAGAGCACCACAAGCAGAGTATTTGGCTTGCAGTGCGAGTGAGAAAGATAAATGTATAAATTGGTGGGTCATCAGCAAAAAAGTAAAGGAAGGTGAGAGGTATGTTTCTGGATAAAAGAGAAAAAATTCAAGCAAATAATGTTTTAACCTTGGCGCGGCGTTCAGTTGCCTCTTAGGTTTCCTAGTTTTAAAGTTGTTTGAGACCATGGCAGGATATTTTACGGCTCAACAAAAGTGAGGTAATGTTGAAACCAAACATTAGAGGATTGATTAGAGCATAAAACACTTTCGAGATCAACTTTTTAAAATAAAATGCCTGCCTGCTGCTGCATACGTTTTTACGAGAAAACACTGGATTTTCTATTTATACCACAATGTAATAGGTAAATGAAATTTGTTTCTTTTTGCCCTATACATATTACTACAAGAATTGGCGTTAATATAAAGGCATTTGTGTTTTTT
Organism: Clitarchus hookeri; assembly: GCA_002778355.1. Classification (NCBI taxonomy): domain Eukaryota; kingdom Metazoa; phylum Arthropoda; class Insecta; order Phasmatodea; family Phasmatidae; genus Clitarchus; species Clitarchus hookeri. Next base: position 239,327 of record NQII01002915.1, on the reverse strand, counting down.
TTAATCCTTGCAATATAACTTGGTTTACGCATTGACAATCGTCGTTAGGTTGATGGCAATTTTATGCTCTGTATATTCCAGGGTGGCAGTTTGTATTAGTTTGCCTGTCCGCGCGCTTGGAAGGTTGCCTGGTGGCCACCAACATACACGTCATTAGCAGTCAGCTGTCAGAACCACACTAGAAACCCATATTTTGTATCAGTTTCGTATTTGTAATAAAGTGATTTCTTTATATTTAGCATTAAATTATCGTAAGTATTTCCTGTTTTATTTGTATTTGGCACTTTAGCCCAACTCGCCGCGTCCGCCATCTTGCACAATACTTTTCACTTATTGCGTTTTTACTCTAAAACAAAAAATAAAAAATAAAACTACTTTAGAATAATTGAAAGAACATGCGTATACTTTTGCACTTGCACATGGTCTTTTAATATTATAGGATATTAAAGGAGGCAGTTAAAATTTTTCGTTTTTACTTTTGACTTCAAAAGTTTTAAAATACCGTCGGAACTAGTTTCTGCCGCAATCATACTGTAAACCGACTAGCTAGCCAATGACTTTGAATTTGTCACTGCCAAAGTCTGTTTCTGCTGCCACCTCGGAATTGATGAAGTAGGCTATAATTGTTATACGTGATGGAAGGATACACGATGAGCATAAAGAAGAAAGTAAACAGGGATGTCCAAAGTGTTCACTTAACTATCAAACAACTGAATCCTTGACTGATTACGAAGGGCAGATTTCCCTGGAATTTTTCAAGAGAATGAAATTGTATAACACTAAATATCAAATACAAACATAACAAATACAGTTTTTTTTAATGAATTATTGATTCTTCAACTTTTATAAAGCATTATTGGTATTAATGAACTGTGTTTGATAACTCAGGTAAATCAAACCCATCATATATTTTTCTTTTTGACAGACTGACGGTTTTACTTGATTGGATGCCTAATCTTTCTAATTCAAACAATCTGATGAGAAGCAATTGTTAAAAAAAAAAAAGTTGTTATTTTGTTTTTATTTTTTCAAATTTCAAGGAACGAGCTAGAGAAGACAGTGTATTTAAACAATAAGTGTAGCCTTTTTTTTTTTTAAATAAATTAAGCATTTGGAAATGGTGCTGAACTTTGTTGAATACTAGTAGTGATTTTTTTGCAGGCATGCGTGGATGACGTCTTATGAAAATGCGGATGGAACTTCCTATGGAATGGTTACGGTAGTCTGTTTGCTTCTGATGTTCTGTATTATAAAAATACAATGAACTGCCTTATAAACATTATTAAGCGTATAATATGTCCATTTTGTAAAGTTTATGGTATCTTCCTTTTTTAATTGCATCCTGAACAACAATTTACGATATTTTGGAACACGTTATAAGATTAGGGTTTCTTTAATGTGTAAAAATATTTAAATTTAAAATGCACTCAAGGGAATATCAAAAATAGAGAATACCTAGAAAAATACGTGAGAGAATCACGTAACTTGCAATAATCTGTGAAAAATTTTAATACATAAGAATAACTTCTTTTAAATACGAAAAAAGGAAAGACAAATTTACAATAGCAAAATCAACCGATGGAATGGGGAATAAATATGTAATAGACCATAAAATTACAATGAAAGGTTAATTATATAATTGTAGAAGAGAACCGAGTGCCCCCTCCCAATTTAAAATCCTGCCCTGGTGATGTTAATTCAGCTTACTTGAAACGCCGCGCCAAGTACTGGACAAACGTCACTTGTGTGCATCCAGAACTGAGTATCTGATCGAGTTCTCCAAGTTTCGACAGGTTTTCACAAGTTTTGACGGGAAAAGTTTCCACAGCTAAGCAAAATAATGTTGAGCATAGATAGGAACATTTCTTCTTTAAGTCATTGTTTCTTACATCGTAATAATCACGTTGTCCTGTTGCAAACACCGGCAAGGAAATATTTATTGAAACCAAGTTTTTATGTGGATTCTCATGAAATGATAATTTGTTAAAAATACGCGCTGAAATCTTTAGCATCGGTCCAATTTTTATTTTTTTAATTTAAATAATACTATTTCAATATCTAACATGTGTTATTTTCAGTTATTTAAATCAATCTGATTTGTCTTCATTAAAAATAATACGATTTAATTCAACCGTATTTTGAGGGACAAATATTAAAAAGCTGAAATTTCCTCAAAAATTGACAATAAAAAAAGACCACTGTTAAAAAGACGAGCAGGTGTACATTTCATTTGCTGGATTAATTTAGAATACAACATTCTTTTCTGAAACAGGAAGTGTTTTTGAGTCAATACCACTCGTATTACAAAATAGCCGTTTTAATTTCTTATCATCCATTTCCTTCTGTTTCTGTAGTTGGTGCTCCTTTCACTATCCGCAGCATATTCACAAGACTTGTTTACTTACAGTAATACGATTTTAGGTCAAATTATTTGAATGTTTTTAGTTATAGCCTACAAATCAAATTATACGATTTAAAGATTCATCTTATGCCAATGTTGGTTTGTGAAAACTTAATGTGCATTAATATTAACAAAAAATTATTTTAGTTCATTCTACGAGGGTTTCACGTTACTGACGATGTACATCCCATCAATACATTAATATTCTAATTTTTTGTGTAAAGTGTTTTAGTGCTTTCCATTCTTCTTGTTTCCTTGGGGGTTAAACTGAGAGTGAAAAGTAAGCTATCGTCAANTAAAGTGTTTTAGTGCTTTCCATTCTTCTTGTTTCCTTGGGGGTTAAACTGAGAGTGAAAAGTAAGCTATCGTCAAATAAAATAACAATTTATCATTTTACATTCACGACTCCACTAATTTGAAATCTGATTACAACCCGGGCTAGCTGCTGNATAAAATAACAATTTATCATTTTACATTCACGACTCCACTAATTTGAAATCTGATTACAACCCGGGCTAGCTGCTGTACAAATGAAGACATTAATGGACCTTACAAGCTGCAATAAATATATTTTCACACTTCGTAGATTCAAAAGTTCAAATACCTTATCCACGATTACCTGGACATAATATTTTCCTGATTCGTGTTGATTATTTGCTGTTATCCACCGTTTTTCTTGCCTTGTCTGTTGCCTTCCGTCCGTAAGTTCTTGTTTTATTCACTGCTAGGTTTTTGTCTAGTTCCTAGCGTTTTTGTAGTTTTTTCTCTGAGGAAATCTTTTGTTTCTTATTTTTGTCTTCGGCTATTTTCCGCAAAGAATACGGCCAATCTAAATACTTCTAGAAATTTTATATTATATTAATGCCATTAAACTTTAAAGACAATAACTAGAAAATTTTAGAGCAGTTCATATTACTGGTATATTTACATCAAGTCTGTGAACTTGAGGATTTATTTCATGAACATCACGTGCACATTTTTGTCTTAATCTGTATTAAAAAGCGGAGTCTTCATATACTTTCACAAGCAGTTGTATTAGAAACATCTACCGTGTTGGCGAAATGGTTCTGGGGTCCCCCGTTGGATGGAATAATGCCTAGCTATTCATGACTGGCATGTTGTCAAACTTTATACTGGCCGTCTGAGTAAGAGTCGAGCAGAGAACAGAAAAGCAACAAGATCTTAATGCGTTTGATCCTGGCCACATCGTTGGGGCCAGACGTATACGGAATTCCATTTCCGAAGTCATGCAGGTACTACGATTTCCATGAGTCACCGTGTCAAGAGTGTCACGCGAGTTCGTTGATCCGGGCAAACCCACCGTGTCATACAACATATCGATGGCAGAGGTAGCTGTCGGCAATCTGGGTTTGCAACAGTGGACAGACAGGCTGTAGTGCAGCAGATCACTCGCCAATGCAGTGCTATACCACAACGACCTGTGAGCAGCGAAACAATATAGAACCATATCCTCGCTATGGGGTACAGAGGCCACCGCCCTACTAGGGTATATTCTGCTCATCCCACGTCACAAGGCTCAACGGATATCGTGGGTGCGGGAACACCGCCATTGGACCTTCAATGCAAGGGAAAAGGTCGCCTGTATGGATGAGTTGAGGCACATGTTAGTACATGCCGATGACTGGATACAGGTGCGTCGCCAAGCATATGAAGCGACGGATCCCTTGTGTCAGTGGGGAACTGTTCATGCCATTGGTGGTATCTTCGTATGGTAAACGTTTCATAGTCCCTCACAAAAAACGATACAGGGACCTGTTAGTAGATCATGTGAACCCATTCCTGCGCCTACAACATCCTGCAGGAGACCTGCAACCATATCAAGACAATGCACCGGCCTATCGCTCCCGAATTGCTACCTAGTGGTTTGATGTACACACCGCGGATTTGAGGTTACTTGCTTGGCCCCCCGAGGTCACCAGATCTCAATTCTATCGAACACATCTAAGATGCTATCGAGAAGAATGTGCGCTCCGTGGATCCTGCTCTGACCGACCTCCGTGCGTTGTGGGAGGCTGTGCAGTGGTCATGGATCAGTATGGTTCCCAAACGCTTCCAGTGCTTTGTGGAATCCATTCCACGCAGCATAACCGCCGTCATCAGTGTGAAAGGGAATGCTACACGTTACTAGGCAGGTGTTTCTTATTCAACTGCTCACGAGTGTAATTACTTTGGCATATCAAATTACCACCGAAGCATCGCGTGACGCTTAGGATGTGACCCAGGCAGTAAGCTCGTTTAGTTTGTTGCAGCTCGTATACATTTTTGGGAAGTATAACAGGCTTTTAATATATAAATATACCGTATACACTTTGGCTGAAATAACTCTGATGCACCCACANTTGGGAAGTATAACAGGCTTTTAATATATAAATATACCGTATACACTTTGGCTGAAATAACTCTGATGCACCCACACACACCTCGACCCAAGTAGCGTAGGGACCTTCAGACGAGATTTATGTGGCTATCCTAGGAAATAGTATCCCAAACTNCACACCTCGACCCAAGTAGCGTAGGGACCTTCAGACGAGATTTATGTGGCTATCCGAGGAAATAGTATCCCAAACTGACACACTATTATTAGTCTCTAGGGCATTATCAGGCAAAGGTATTTAAGCAGTTTGTCTAGACTGCACTATGGGAGACATAGCTGCGGAAAGAAAAGTGTAAATTCATGCGGCCAATTTTTTTTTAAGTTAGCAAATACTTAATATACAGCTACAGGAAAACAGTTTCTTACAAATTAAAAATAATTTTGTACCCTTTTAGTAATCGCTTACACTTTTAGTGGTCACTACATACTGGTGATATATGTTAACAAAAAAATTTTCAGAGTGAATGTTCACAGAAATGTTTTTTAATAATTAATGTATTTTGATTGCAAAGGTATTTTCTGTAATAAACTTTGATGATACATCAGACTGTGAGGTTTGCCTTTATTACTAATCTCCGGCAGTGCTCTTTGTTACTTGAATATACGTCAATAGTCTTGTGAAAACCTGACGAAAAAAAAAATATTTCATCGCGTGCAAGAATAAAGAAGGCATGTCAAACATAAATTTACTTGGCAAGTCAAATATAGCTGGAATTTGCTGCAGACAAGTTGTTCGACTGTGAGGTCATTTATACTCTATATGCGCATTCTAAAATACACAATACGAGGGTTGATTTTTTATTTTAAACGACATAGTAGAATGTCAAGTCAACAAACTTTATGACTTGGGAGAATAATCGGTTGGGCACCATGCTCCGAATCAGAATTTGAGTCTCAGTTATTTAAGCTCTATGAATTTTACGCGTGAGGTAATGAGCCCTACATTTTCCCGATGCTGTTCGCTGTCTATTAGAGTTTCAGGTGTAGTTCAGTCGTCTGACTGAAGCACCTTTAGTTCTGCACACCCAAAAAGACTTCGAATCTTTTGCATCGAGAGGCCATACATTCTTCTAGGAAAATGTATACAAAAACAGTTAATAAATCGAACAGACAAGTAATTAGATGTAAAAGGATAGCTGCCTGTCTCAATGATTCAATATGACACAGCAAATTTTTGCGGCAGGACTCCAAAGGAATAATGTATCGGCGATCAAAGTAACCTTCTCATACGTTGGAGAACACCAGTAGTGAAATAAAACCCACCTACTTACCAAGAACTAGAGCTTGCGGGAATGAGTGTGTTGAGAACAATCGCTAATCACACCGTACTAGTCAAAGAAAGAATTAATAAGAAATAATTGTGTCAAACCAAATTAACTGCAAAAGGATAGCTCCGTGAAGGAACGAATGGAGCCAATACGTTGACAGTATACAGAAAGGCAGACTTTTGGAAGTATCAAAAGTTAAAAGATCTGAAAGAAGAAGAAAACAGCAGACCGCGTATAAATCCTTGGAGTGGAGCAGGTCTGTGTCCTACATAAAACACGAAGAAAATAATTTTAATTGTTCGCTCATTATCTTCACCGGTTTGTACGGCTGGACTAATCNTCCTACATAAAACACGAAGAAAATAATTTTAATTGTTCGCTCATTATCTTCACCGGTTTGTACGGCTGGACTAATCTAGTTTTAAGGCGGGATGTTGACTTACGCAATAAACTAAATTTATACTTAAAAACGGCACACACAACACATTCATCTCTTACTCGACACTGAAACCCAGGATGGACAAATATAGACGAGTGCCTGCGCACTGTCGCACGGGATTAGTACGTGCAAGTGCAATGTAAGTATATCCTCACACCTGTAGTGTGGATTTTCTCAAAAAGTTAATCAGTTTAATTAAAGACGACATCTTCCCTCCTAGCGTCTGTCTAGTTGACACTAACCGATCGACTGCTCTGATTCAGTGCACGACGATCATATCCTTTACAAAATAATACGTACGAGACGTAAAGGCAGGATTTACAACAACCCGTCGCATCCGTCCGTCCGTCATCCGTCCGTCAATCACGTGACCAACAGCCAATCAGAGGTGGCCATTAATTCTATCAGTCCGTCCGTCAAAACAACCGATCGACTGCTCTGATTCAATGCACGACGATCATATCCTTTACAAAATAATACGTACGAGACGTAAAGGCAGGATTTACAACAACCCGTCGCATCCGTCCGTCCGTCATCCGTCCGTCAATCACGTGACCAACAGCCAATCAGAGGTGGCCATTAATTCTATCAGTCCGTCCGTCAAAACAACCGATCGACTGCTCTGATTCAATGCACGACGATCATATCCTTTACAAAATAATACGTACGAGACGTAAAGGCAGGATTTACAACAACCCGTCGCATCCGTCCGTCCGTCATCCGTCCGTCAATCACGTGACCAACAGCCAATCAGAGGTGGCCATTAATTCTATCAGTCCGTCCGTCAAAACAATGGCAAACCTTAACTTTTGACGGACGGATGGTTGAAATTACTGCCTTATATACCTGCACGTTTCGTTACCCGTTCATTCTGAGTTATAAAAAATTTTTTGTAGTGTGTGCAGTGTTTTGTTTTGGCCGTCTTTTGTTTTCATATGTTTATGTAGCTATAAAATGAAATTATGATACATTTTTCCTGAAGATTTATTGATTATTACGTTTGTGAACTCGAGTTCATTTTTTGCAACAGTAAAAGTAATAACGTCATGCTTTATATGCTATTTAAAATTTTTTTTAACGTCAATTAATTTTTGTTATGTATGCGTATGTGTATTTTAGGAATTTACAAGCACAATACCTCCAAAAATATTCACTTTTTATGGACAATATTATTTTCTTTGTAAACAGTTTTGTTTGTATTAGTTTGCAGCAATGAACTGATGACGGACGTATGAAGACTGGTTGTAAATCACTCGGCTGGAAGACGGGCGGACGGATGACTGACGGACGGGTGAAGGACGGACGCCACGGGCTATTGTAAATCCTGCCTAAAACCTTTATCCATATGCTGTTCACCCTCAGACAACAGACCGCACATGAGCTGATGCGATACGTTATTGATTGCATTTCTCGCGTGGTCTAGAATAAAAGCCAAAAGGCCTCGACCAACTAAGATGTGGGTTAGATATCCGGTAATGAATGCAGTGTAAATTGACCAATCATAGGTGTTTCTGGACAGCGCTTCTATGGAACATGCTCTGTTTGAGGTAAATTGATCTTAATTTAAACGTGGTTACCGTATGTTTAGGGAAAGCACTGTTTGACATGCCTTGTGAAAAGAGAGGGAAGGAGACTGTGTATGTGTGAGAGTATGTGGGGGTCAAAGGAAGGTGAAGTAGGCGGCCGAAGGAAGAGCTTGCCTGTGGCAGGTCCTTACCAGGCGGTGGCTGGGTGGTATTTTTTTGGCTGTCGGATGTTTTGATGCTGCTCGTGGACAGTTTGGACGTGTACATCTCCAGCCTTGGCTGCCCGACCAGCAGGGACGCCTCTGGGCGGGGGCAACCAACACAAACCCCTCCTGGTTAGTGCGCGACATATCTCGGCTCCAGGGCGGGGCTGCTTGCGCGTCTACCCCCCCCCCAATTTTTTTTGACCGGTCACATCCTGCTGGTTCGGATACCGAGCAGAATCTCTCCTACGCCCTCCCATTTTACATTTAAAAAATGTCCAGGGTTGCCACTCGCTTATTACCGTCCTCCCTTTCGTAGCCGGGTTCTTGGCCCGGAGCAATGCAGCAGCAGTTCATGAGGATCAGTGCGATCGCTGGGTTCTCAGGCTACTCTCGTCTTCTCCGACCGGCGCGTTCTTCAAGTGATCAACGAAATTGCTGATTCTACTAGAAGTGACAGTCAGCGTCCTGGGACTTCAAATGACTCACACAACGGGCTGACTTTATTATTTTTCTTCAAGCTGCTCAAACACAACAATTGTAGGTATAACAAAATTGCATTACCATCACCACTGCAGTTGTATAGCATTATTATACCCCGAAGACCACTCCACTGGTGCTCTGTAATATTTCTTGGTAATGTGATTGGTAAAAGAGGTATACCGTCGCTCAGAAGTTCAAAAATAGTCACCAATAGCTAACGAAAAAAAAAAAAAAGTTATCATTTAGAGAAGAGACACATGCACCTAACTCTGTTAAGCAGTGTACTTACGCCATATAATATGGCTTGTGTTAAACGTTTTCCTTTAAATCTTCTATTTAAAAATTTAAAAATTTTTAAATTTTAATTTTGGATAATATAGGTTGCGCGATATTAGCACATTACTTGAGCCATATGCAGCATGATNCAATTTTTAAATTTTAATTTTGGATAATATAGGTTGCGCGATATTAGCACATTACTTGAGCCATATGCAGCATGATTCTGGATACTTGAAAACTAGGTACTGGGCGAAATTGTACATAACAGAAAATATGCATCTGCGGATTTCCTGCGAATTTTTTTGAAAACTTTTTTAGTCAAGTGGATTTATGTTATTTTTTGATAATTTATATTTGTTACATGCTTTTCCTTAATTTATCTACAAACTGTGCTTAGAAATCTTAGATTTTCTGCTGAAATTTGTATTAAAATTGCTACATAGTATTTAATCAAATAATTATAACTTCGAAATGTNATCTTAGATTTTCTGCTGAAATTTGTATTAAAATTGCTACATAGTATTTAATCAAATAATTATAACTTCGAAATGTGTACTCAATAAGTAATTTCTTATTGGGAACATTATAATGTTCATTTTAAAAGATAACGAAAACTTTTTTCTGTAAAAACAACCTTCCAAATAATTGTTATGCACCGATACTGTGAATATACATTTCACCTAACCAATGTTGATAACAGTTTATCTTTTAACAGATTTCCATATTATAATATTGCAGAGACTTATGAAGTTTTACCAAAGGTGTTAAGAAATATGGGCAATTTACGTATGCTCCTAATCACATAATTTGCAACAACTCGGCGTACCACTTTCATGTTAGACATTTTCACTAGAACGAGCAATTAATCTATGCATTAAAGTCGCTATTCAACAGCAACACACATAAAAAAAATAATTTAAAAACATATTTACGAGTGTTACGGAACTGACTGCGCATTATGTTATCTTGGGTAATATTTTTGAAAAGAAAGACGCTATTTGGATAATAATTAGTTTATATAAAATAATAACATTAATAATGGTGCAATTTATATTATTTGAAACACGTACAAACAGCATAGTAACTTTAAAAGAATTAAAAGATATTTAATAATTTGAAACTTTATTTTTGGAATAAAAATTAGCAATGAATTAATCCATATTATTTTTTATCAGTATTTCATGCAATTGTGAATACGTGAAAGTATNGAATAAAAATTAGCAATGAATTAATCCATATTATTTTTTATCAGTATTTCATGCAATTGTGAATACGTGAAAGTATTATATGGAATAATTTTAACACGTTTTGTACCAGTCTAATAAAGGTAAAATATACAGGGAGCGGCAGAAATAACTCCCGAATTTGATGCCGATTATTTTTTATGTGTTTGCTAAGATCAGTTTATTTTATTAAACCATCTAAAAGAATTATTTTTGCCATTCAGTTTCATTTAATTTTTTTCATTTTCACTTAATCTTTAAACATAATATTTTTTTAATTTTCACTTAATCTTTAAAAATAATCTTTTTTTAATTGACACTTAATTATTAAACATAATCTTTTTTTTAATTTTCACTTTTTAAAAATAATCTCACTCAAATGCCAACCGTGACATGTCTGAAGCCTCATTCTGAAATTACGCATTACTCTCCTCGTCATCTCTTGTGGAATTTCCGCGACTTCGTGTCGGATAGCAACTTTGAGTTCATCGATTGTCGTCGGTTTGTTTTTGTAGACTCTACTCTTCAGGTAACCCCAGAGAAAGAAGTCACAGGCGGTAAGATCGGGTGAACGAGCTGGCCACGGGATGTCGCCTCGCAGTGAGATTAAACGCCCTGGACACATTTGTCTTAGGACTGCCGTAGATTCTCTTGCTGTNTTTAACCCACAATAGAACGGTTTTCCTGTCAGAGACTGCACCGTGCCGACCTATTTCGAAGCACGTACGAAATAATCTCTGCGTTGTGAGTACAGAATCGCCATTTTTAAAATAGGTTTCAAGGACGAACGCACTATGTTCACCGCTCCTTGCCATGGTGACGACTAAAATGGCAGCAGTGGTGCTGCACTATGACACAACCCCGGGCCGNCCTTGCCATGGTGACGACTAAAATGGCAGCAGTGGTGCTGCACTATGACACAACCCCGGGCCGCCTACCACCACTAACTCCGAGCCCATGGCGGTGGCAAATTCGGAGTTATTTCTGCCGCTCCCTGTATTTACATTACATGTGAAACTCAGATATTTAATGCAATAAAACCAATACTTAAACGTCTAATNGACCTATTTCGAAGCACGTACGAAATAATCTCTGCGTTGTGAGTACAGAATCGCCATTTTTAAAATAGGTTTCAAGAACGAACGCACTATGTTCACCGCTCCTTGCCATGGTGACGACTAAAATGGCAGCAGTGCTGCTGCACTATGACACAACCCCGGGCCGCCTACCACCACTAACTCCGAGCCCATGGCGGTGGCAAATTCGGAGTTATTTATGCCGCTCCCTGTATTTACATTACATGTGAAACTCAGATATTTAATGCAATAAAACCAATACTTAAACGTCTAATTCTATCGAACTAATAAACACTAAATAAAGACAAAAATAAACATGTATGATTACCCATACACGATTGATAAAGAAACTTACTAACCAAAGAATGAGAGATAACATTTGCAAGATAAATTTTCAAACGTTCTGCAAATGAGAGGTCCTGCAAATTACATGGCCGTTTGATTTTATTATTTAATGCACATCCGTCATAAATGTGACGGATGTGTGGTCTGAGGACAAGAGGGTGGCGGACAGCTGCAGCGTCATTTCGTCCGCACTATTCCTCTTTAACCGTAAATTTTATCTGACATGTTGGTTTGGGGCGCCACCTCATCACCTTCCATGGCCGCAGCACTAACACCATGTTCTGTATCATCGTGCGAGACACGTGCTCTGTCATCCAGATCATCCAATGTACAATCTCCAACAGTGTCATCAACACATCGGCACCGCTAATCGCATAAGGACTTTGCATTCAAGCTCACTGCGTGACAACGTGAGGTTAATTAGTGTACAAATGTTGGTTGATGACCAAAGACTAAGTTAATAAAGAGCGAATAATGTCCCTCCCCCTTATATTTAAATATGATATCCACTTGTTTGCATACTGCTGATGTAAAAGTGCCAACTGCTGAAGCCAAATTAATAATCAGGGTGTATATTTTGTCGATAAAGAAAAAAGGTTTACTACTGTTGCCTGACAAATTTATTTTATCAGCAAACGAAAATTTTGGCGGCGGTAATTGTTCGTTTGACCACGTATCAAATGAACCATTACTATCCCAGATCATCATCGTTTGACACTAAAGTCAGTCCCAACGAAGAAGTAGAAGGTTGCGAGTGCTGACTTGTGTCCGTTGCCAAGTTGCATTGTAGGAACTCCGGAGAATATCTCCGTTAAAACCTTTGGGAATTTATATTCGAAAGTTCATTAGAAAATGTCATCTGTTAGCTGCGTCAGAGGTTGGAGCTGGCCTGGTCAGAAGCGTACATTTAAAGCTTAAATTGCCCCTTTTCTGCTTGATGAAATGAGACCTATTGGCTGTTTATTATATTTAAGCCCACGTCATTGACGGCGTGTTTGTTAACTACACTTCAGAATAGCAGGTGAGTATGTTATAGTGCTAATGCATGCACCTATGGCTCTTTGTACAGGTAATGCGAAAGTAGTGCTTCAGAAGACCTACTGTAGAGGTAAAATTAGCCTCACCAACATCTGACGTGCACATAACATTTTTAATTTGGTTATAAACATGCATATAGAATTTGCTAACTGTCAGCCATTTTACAATATGGCCACGGAAGTGTTCTTTGGAAGTGAGGCGTCTTGGGCTATGAATGGGAAAGGATTTTTTTTTTAAAGTGGTAATTTACTCTTGCCTACCAAGCCGTAACTGTTTTCCTTACATAAGTACAATAATTTTAAAGGCCAAGGTTACGCGAGTGTTTATTGAGACATCCACTTAAATAAATAAATAATACTTTTCCAGGTGATCATTTCTTACAATTTATCACCGACCCTACCATGCAAAAGAAAATCTGCTACTACATAACTCATAAAATGACACAATTCCAGATGGTCTGGATCCAAACTTGCTGCTTATGGCGCAGGGTACGTCCTCAACTCTTTTTGACATTTTATTACTGTTTTGTATTGGATGTCTCAAATATTTAGTTATTTGTTTGATGCCATATATAACGCTAGTATAAAACTCAAGAGGGAAAGAAAAGTCAGCCATTTTACCTATTTAACGTGTTATTACCACAACATTACACACAGGAAGTATCTTACAGTAATGTGGAACCAACATATCAGGTTGCAGTTTATGAGTCTCGTATACAACGTACCTGCATGCTTGCATCACTGGAGAAAGCATCGTGTGTGCACTCTATAGTAGCTCGGGGTTTGGGAGGCAGTCTCTATGCCGCTATGCACGAGCAACCAGGACAGGGGCAGGAAGGCCAGTTTTCAACAAGTAGTGCACATGTGAAAGGGACANGGGGGGGGGGGAGGGAGAGAACGGGAAATAGATCCAGCGTGGGTGTACGACACTACACTAATAAATGTGTTGTTGGTGTGGGGTCGAGTGTGTTCTGTCGCCAGTAACAACAGTCGCGACTTACTCAACTTGTGGCTGCTGAAGCCCAAGTAGGATAGAGTCTCCAGGTCATTGGACATCAACTGTGCATCATCTTTCAACAAAACGACTGGAAAAAAAGAAACTTTACCAAGCATCCAGACTTGTCCTCCTAAAATTACAGTGTACGAAGGCCAGGCCAATAAACATTACTAGGGGGAAAAATTTCCACCTGAATAAAAACAAATTGTAACTTTGTAAAAAAAAGACAAATAAAGTAATTAAAGAAAGCAAGCTATTTTTACAAAGTTTGATTTCAATTAAATCTGTTCTTTCTTCACAGCTTCAGATTCTGATATCTATGCTTAATATCAGCGTAGAATGCATGGTCGACTGGTTTCAAGAGAAAACTTAAGAGTACACATATGTTTACAAAAGTGGCATCGCCTTTTATTTGAAAATGTAACAATGCAAAAGGAAAACATCTAGCCTACTCTAACGTATACTAAGAAAGCATCACCACTAATGTATACATAAATATAAATATGTACAGTAAAAAACAGTAAATGGCGAACATGAACCAAGCAACACTATTCTTAACTATCGTGGGAGGAACAACGCCTTCTACTTGGCCAGCCAGTTTGCGCTACAGTTTACTGTCGGGCCTGCCCGCCCGCTACACAAATATACATAAGTCCCTGAATACCACATCGAAAGCGACAACGAGTCCTAGACAGCGAATAACACCCAGAGCGACGGGACATGGGACTGCGCCCCACGAGCACCACCAGAGGTCACGTGGAGACAGGAACATAGGCAGCGCGCTAGCGTCGGTATTCTGCCGCAGTGACCACCAAGATTTCTTCATTAGCATTTTATTACACCAAATTTAGTTTGCAAATTTATAACATAGTACTTATGAAAGGCCTCTGAACTGGGTAGCTTAGTTTTGAGTTTAACTTATGCCTAAGGTTATATTAATGTCCAAAAATCAACTCGAAATGATACACTACAATTTCGTGATTAATTTAGTTTATTTTCTGAATATTTTTGGGTAAATTTATTTTCTCGCTATGTTTATACTAGCGTCACTGCTGCCACTGTCAGGTTAGAGAATTCATTTAAAAATAACGAACCAGAAATATGAATACTGTACTTAAAAGAGTAACATAAGAAACAAAGCAACTTAAATGAATTATTAGAGAGAAGAAGTTGGCTACATAAAAAAGGNAATGAATTATTAGAGAGAAGAAGTTGGCTACATAAAAAAGGGAAAGAACGAACTACTTAGCTTATTTTTTCTTTTCAATTTAACTTTAAATGTATTCAAAAAATGGACTATTCTATAAACAATAAAATACGACTTTGATACAGATATAAAGCACTATAACTTTAAAATGAGATAGGCAATTAATTTAGAGTCTCAGCATAACAAACGTAGTGTCTAAAGTTACGTTTCCATAAAAAAATTAACTTTAGAGTGCAGAAAAATACCAAAATTTTTGTTGATAAGTTAAAATGGTCCGTTTAACTTTTCAATAAGTTATCAAAGGCTGGCTGTGTACCGGAAAGCGTCGTCATGCACTGTGTTTCTCTGGAACCTCATCAGATAGATGGAATATGAAAGTAGTTTTGGGTAACAGTAAATTAATTTGACACTGACCATGTGGAAGGCAGGGTGAGGTGGTGCAGTGATGATACGCTCGACTCGCATCCGGCAGGACCCGGGGTTCGACTGCCGGTACGACCATCCTGATTTCGGGTTTCCCATGGTATTTCACAAAATCACTCGAGGTGAATGTTGTGACAGTNCTGCCGGTACGACCATCCTGATTTCGGGTTTCCCATGGTATTTCACAAAATCACTCGAGGTGAATGTTGTGACAGTTCCTTACTACAAGCCATGGTCGAATACTTTTCATTTCCTGCTTCTTTGATTAATGTGCTCGGTCTCCAATGATCTCTCTGTCGACGCGACGCNTGGTCGAATACTTTTCATTTCCTGCTTCTTTGATTAATGTGCTCGGTCTCCAATGATCTCTCTGTCGACGCGACGCACAGAAGAGCGCTGTACTGGATCACACACAACCATCTGGTACAAAAGAATTGCTACCACAGAAGGAACGTGAACATTGTGAAAATATTACGGTAGGTAATTTTGCAGGTTCTTCCACATGGTAGTTGCGCCATAATACAGGCAGACACTTAACCATCGTAAGCCATGTCTCCTTTCAAGAGGAGCAAACATGCGTTGCTGGAGCCTGCTAGTGTTAAGGGTGGTGTGTTCAGACAAGGATTCTCATGAGCAGAATGTGGCGAACATTGCCGAGGTGTGAGGATTGATTCGAGGTATGGCAGTTCCTTCCTTTGTCTTCATTGCACCGCCACGCCACTCCACTCACATCTCACTTCATCCATACCTCGACAGTCTGGCTCTTCAGAAACGAGGGTCTATGCATCGACGAAGTCGTGGCTACTGCACATGCGTTTGTGGGCGGCCATCATTACTGAGTATGCACGTTACCCCCCATTTTTCAAAACAGTATCCCAACCTCACAGGACCACTTAAAGTAACCTAGGATAGTGGGGGAATACATGATTTTACAGTTTAAACTAACTTAACAGTTAATGTCAGTTTAAAAAAGGTTCAGGCAGTGTAAACTCAGCTAATATAACTGGTGAATAAGTGTGTCGTTTTTACAAGCATGCACATATTAGCCACGGTTACGTCTATCCAATGGCACTCATCTTCTGTGCTCCTGGATTATATGATTTGTTCAACATACCTTCGCATGTGATTGTGCAATAAGGTTTTCGGAATGAACATAATTACCAAATTAGTTTTTCTTGAAGCCACAGTGACTAGCCATTCTGTTCGATATGCAAAATCTTCCAGTGCAAGTCATTAGATCAGAAGGAGACCAGCCTGTGAGTTTAGCCAGCAAGTTTGACCAAATAACGCGCCCCTAAATATTTGACAGGATAACTGCTTTTCCGAACAAATATTATGGCAGAGTCCTGACTTGGCTACATGTGTGCTGTGGTAATAAAAATCCTGTCATTGCCCAACCAGCACGCACATGTAACATTAAACACAATTCCGCAATGATATGCGTTCAGGAAACTGATAAGTAAGGAAATTATGTAAAAAATAGTTATATGTTTGTAAACTGTTGCCAAGGACATGATGCTACGAAGACATGGGATATTTGACAATGTATTGGCACATAAAGCACAGGGAATGTGATTGAAATGGAATACCAAAGTGAAAGTCTCCTTTGTTTCTTTCCCGCGTAGATATTTTGAAGACATGACATACAACAGTATTGTTATCAATTACTAGTTTTCAAATATTTACTAACTGAATATTATTGCCTAGTATATACTTATATTTTTTCCAATTGAGCACCAACTAGTTCACATTATCACAGGTAGCCCTAGATTTTGGATTCCCCAGTCAGGAACACCCTCACAGAGAACCCGACCTCAAGAAGTCTATTAAATGCATGTAGAGTCCGACAGCAAGGGATTGAAATACACTCAATCAGCGTAGATACCTCCAGCTAACTCAACAGTTGACCATACACAAGCTCCAAGCCTGCTGCTGTCATGCGCCTTTAATGCCTTTCATATCATCACTGAGACTTTCACTCATAGATCCACCTGCGGTCCGGCCGAGATGCTGACCTTGCCTATACTGACTGCCCAGGACAGTAATAGAGCTGCCCCGCTCACTGTACAGACCCATCAGTGGATGGGGAACCCTCCAGGCCTCCTCCAGCATGTGGAGTTTTAAACACTACCAACACGAGTCCTACCTCCGGTGGGGCTTAACGATCGTCTCATGCTCCTACTTAAGTTTGAATGTCACATGTATGTTTTATTCCGAGATGTCCATTACCACATACTAAAAAAAATCATCACTTTGATATTCTTGCTTTGAGTTCCGATGGCCTAAGCACTCAGTAGTTCAACGCCCTACCTAGTAATCGGATATGTGTGCCATCTCGCGACCCAAGCTAACAAGGAAGCTACCACCTTCCTCGGTAGCGAAGATCTCAGGTGGCACGGGCAGCGCCCGGGGTACCTCTCACTTGCTTAAACCCAGGGGGTGACGGGTGCCGAAACACTACTTGAGAAGCCCACTGAGAGTCGCTTTGCTGGAGAGAGTTTATGTATGGCATTTCTTCCAGCCAATTTTCGATTCACGCGCGGGTTATACATCCGGATACTAGGGAATGATACTAATCTTACGCCCCAAGAATACAGTNCAATTTTCGATTCACGCGCGGGTTATACATCCGGATACTAGGGAATGATACTAATCTTACGCCCCAAGAATACAGTAGCCTTGATCCGAATTTTAAGGAGTTCATGACTCCCGGGGGCAGGGCCAGAGATAACATGCTGTACATAGCACAAGGAGCCATGACTCCCGAGTCAAGGACACACTCACAGCAATACGTGATCCGTTGTGGGCTTAACCTGCATGAAGGGGCCGACAATAAATTATTGAGACACACTCAAACAATGCAGGCACACCCAGTTAACACAATAGTTGACNTCATGAAGGGGCCGACAATAAATTATTGAGACACACTCAAACAATGCAGGCACACCCAGTTAACACAATAGTTGACCAGACACAAACCTCATGGTTGGTGTAGTTGTGAGTATTTAGTGCTCTCCATCCCAAATCGTCTATGTAGAAGTGGAGGGAGATCAATTACAACACAAACAAGCAATTGCAGTTAATCGTTTAGTAATACTTTCTGCCCAGACTGCCGTAAAATGGGCGGAAACAACAGTGCCTAATGATACTGAGGCTCTCCATAATGCAAGAAACTACCAGTTTGTCGGTTCAGCCACACAAAGCGCCACACACACAATGTTCGGTATATAATTAAAAGTATCTCCCTTTATCGACCATGCTACAGGCCAAACATCTGTGCAGGATGTGTCCTCTATGTGAGCAATAATTTTTTTGTCTTCGTTTATTGGTAACACAGTCATTTTAGGAAGCATAGAAGCTACATTAAATACATACCATCAAAATTATCACTACTCTCTCAAGGCATCAGCAAAAACTTTTTGACATCAGTCAACATACACGACTGACGAGTTTCGCACATCATTTGATTCTTGTGGGTGGTGAGCACAGGGACCAAGCAGCGTATGCAGCACTCTTTGTGGCCATGCCTGAATAATAAATCACCAAAGATCTGCAGGAAGTGGCTACAAAATAGCATTTAGTTGGTTGTGCTTTAGTTCAACCTTCAGGGCGGCGTTTCAAAACTTGCCCACTGACTGTCCCAAAACACTGTGCAAAGCTTTTCCTCACTCTTCGTGATGTCCCAAAACTGCAGCATTATTACTCTGAGGCCATCGAAGTTAACATTTTATACTCATGATTCTGATGAGTAACGAAGGTTACACTGAGTCCTTAAAGCCAAATATGAACCAAATACATTACCATAAACATTTTAAAACTAAACACAGAAACTTATAAGTCAATGAAAAATTATACACAGGAAACATTAAGCTGTTTGTTTCAGACTCGAGTGATTTTTCACTGAACCTTGAACACCGAANGCCATCGAAGTTAACATTTTATACTCATGATTCTGATGAGTAACGAAGGTTACACTGAGTCCTTAAAGCCAAATATGAACCAAATGCATTACCATAAACATTTTAAAACTAAACACAGAAACTTATAAGTCAAGGAAAAATTATACACAGGAAACATTAAGCTGTTTGTTTCAGACTCGAGTGATTTTTCACTGAACCTTGAACACCGAAATTAACGTGAATGGTTCATAAGAACTTTTCGGCGAGTTCCAAATCTCCGTTAATGGCTCCCTAACAAGTTTCCATAAATTCAGTTTTCGCAATAATCTTGATCCTGTAAACTCTGAACATTTTATATTTTACAAATACATTTGAATAGGCATATCTTGAAAAATTACTTGAAATCTTGATCTTTCAAACAACATGCATGGGGTACGAGGAAAGTTTTATAGCACAGCCTTACTTGTTACAAACTTTCGAATTATTTCGATCACTTTCAATATGCCTGTGCATATTTCTAAAGCAGTCGTCGAAGCAGCTGCTCCACAAGTCTTCTGGAATATAAATACATTCATCATCTCATGCGTGCAGAAGTTCTTCGTGTGTAGGAAATTGTCTGTATTTCAGGTGTTTCTTGCAATTTAGAAGCAGTGCTACTTTACAGTGCTTATCACTTCTCAGTGACTGTGTTTAGATAATCAATCCTTACATGTTTAAATAAGCCCCTTACAGTGAAGCAAACTGCCAACATCCCCTTATTTACTTTACTACCCATGATTTTCTAACTGAGAGCATGGTACCATTATTTTCAAATACATACATTTTGTTCTTACCTAGCGAGGTGCTCCATTAAAAAAATTTCTGCTAGTATTTTGCACTATGTGACGAGAATGTCATTTGTTCTTCGGTTGAGGAGTGAGTTTTCATAATGATTCCCCTCTTTAAAGTAGTCATGTTAAATGGGTTTGAACTGCAGGAGCAGGTAGACCCAAGGCTTCCTGTATCTGGTTACATAACTCATGTCTGTCCTGCTCCAGTAGCATCATGAAGACAGCAGTGTTTTCTTATGGAACTGACGAAAAATGTTGACAAGAGTGGGGAAGTCCTCCAGGCTATTCTCTCTCTGAAACTCTTTGAATTAACCACCTGAATATTATGTGGACAGTCTTCTCCAAACACTGGAGTTTTTTCCTCTTAACACCTATGTGCAATCAGCCCCCGAGGAGAATTTTTAACATAAAATTGCTCGCCATTCTTAATTTCTTCGGTGAGGCATGTCATATTGTGTTGATGTTAACAGGATATATGCTACAGCATAAATTACTGAAGAAGATAGAGTTATTGGCTTAATGCGCATTGCAGAACTTTCTTAGTTGCATTTATATTTTACTGCTCAATGCTTCCAATTTCAAAACACCTAATTCGCAGATGTTATACAAAAAAATATGTTTTTATTTACTGAGCCTGTATTTCTTGATTTTATGCTTACAGTACTTGGGGGAGAGGAGATTTTTCAAGTGTTTCCCATTTCTCATTCCACGTAGATGGTTGTACATTTCCTTCCTCTCGCAGTTTACATACATAAAACGGAAACCTTTTGAGTAATACTAATTACTAAAATCCTAAAACCTTAGGATAATTAAATTTTACACCTGATAAATCTATGATGCCTCTACCACAACATCCCCGGCTGGGTCACCCCCGAATTTTCGCAAGTGGGAATCGTGCCGGACGATGCCGTTGGTTGGCGGGTTTTCTCAGGGAACTCCCGTCTCCCCCGCCCTTGCATTCTGGCGCTGCTCCATTCTCATCTCATTTAATCCTCATCGGCTCTTAAGACCTCGCTGTTAAGAGCCGCTTAAAACTTTCAACTCAATTCAACTATACCACAATTATGCGCTGAAAGAAGATTGTAATTGCCACTCCCGAAAGTATGTTAGAATGTAACATATTTGATGTAGTTCTACCATATCTAAATCAGTTTTCAAAGCACGCTAAAATAATATTTTTTTAAATTTGAATAATTCTTAAAATTGTGGCGGCATTTAAGGGTCAGGCCTGATTTTTGTACACGTGATTTATTGCGCAGCCATGACCCCGAGTTAGGTTCAGCAGTTGAGCCTCATACAACGAGAACTGTTAGCGTGTCGTCCTGTCTCCTCTGGGTGACCTCAAGAGTGCAAAGGGGAATTGGGGTGAAGGCGAGATTTCAAACTGCCGTGCACTTGCGAACGGCGTTGTCATGAATGGGCAGTACACGACTATGAGGTGGGCTGGGTCGATCGAGCTCTCACGTCTTGCAGTTTACACTGAACCACGCGCAGATTCTAGATTTATGCTTAGCACAACCCAATTTACCTAAAATTCCTACCTTTAGTTTTATTATGGTTAGGTTCAGTTGGTTACATTCATCGCTACAATGCGTATATTGGCTTTCAATGGCCGCGCATGCGCTGTGAGATGAGCTCCCGGCTTCTGTTCAGCCCGATTAGCTTCGGACAGTCGGCCAGTCATAGACTCCAATCCTCGGTCGCCGTTCTCACTTCTCATGTCATGATAATGTGAGGAGACTCGATATTGGCTGTTGGAATGACTAAAAAATATCTCAACTTTGCTTGGTTCGGAGCCCTCTGTAACCACGAGGACTCGTAGTCCTTTATTTTCTGTCAATAACCGTGCAACGTAAAACACAATTTTTTTTCTGATAGAATCGCCGTTCACAAGTACACTGCAGGTTGGATTCACGCACACGGCGACGAGCTCCCATGTCCCAGGAAACATTCACTACCACATCTTCTGACTAGCAGGGGTCTGTCTCCTGGTGGCTTACCGGTGGTACCCTTGTTAGTGTTATTCTGAGGTTTCGGGTTGAAACTGCCGAACGTTGTAAGTCTCGAAGAGCGCGTCTCCTCCGGGGCACCTAGCACTACCAACATTCAAACACCAACATTCACAACCTCTCGTGTCAGCGACTCGACGTCCATAGCCGTGCTGCAGGCAAAGAAGTGAAATCATACTGACTGGTTTAAACATTAATAAATGCTAGTCCAAAACAAAATAAAAATAATGTAGGTTACCTTGTTTGTGATTTAGTTTTGATGTGACTCAAATAAAGGAATTTAAATTTTACCTCTTATAGTATTTACATCCAGTATATTTGCAGTTTTTAAATTTACATCCAGCATTAACGAGCAAAAAGAAGGAAGTTATTTTTAAAACATGCCAAGAATATGGTGCATAATAAAAATAAGTGTTTTTTTTATAAAATGTGGTTTAAATTTTGTTAAAAGAGAAGTTTTAGTTGAAGCTATTTTATCTACTGTGCTTTTAGTGCAAACCATTAGTACAAAATGTACGAATATATTATGCAATTTATACATAATTACTTAAATGTGCAATATTTATAAGTTTAGACATTAGTATTGTTAAAAAAAAATTTACACAGGTAATAACGAAGTTCATGCAGAAGCATGTTATGGTTACATACATTTTTAGCAGTGAGAGTTTTAAAATTTTAGAATGTTTAACAAGTTAGGTGTGAATGTGTTCGTTTAGGTAGTTCCTAAAATGTGAAAATTTACCTTTACCGTGTAGTACAATAGTTGTGAGTAAATAAATTACGTAAAATAATATAAGAGAATAAAAACATCACACACACTACATTAACACATTACTATAACCCATAAAATGTACAATGTTTGCTGTAAGAAAACGTATTCAAGTATTTCTAGCTTTTCTTAAATTAACAATATAACAAATTGTGCTTTACAGAAAAAGTGTTGAAAAGTTGGTTTCACAACGAGTAACCAACTAAATTTCAGAACAATACGTAACAATGACTGTTAACATCTGATGAAACATACTTTGGAATACGGAAGATAATTGTGACAAGTATTCATGTCGCTGATTAAAACTAAGAATGATTTCAACGTAAACGTTTTATCGTTCACGTCATGTTACAATTAGTTTTACGTTGATATTTCATTAAGATCGCTATTATACATCGTACATACTTTTTCTGTTACACTTTTGTTTCAAAGTAAAATGCTAGAAATACTTATCGATAGTCACGATACTTCCAGGGCTTAGGCATAAAGTCCTAGCCGAGTTCTCGCGTGTCTTTAATGCGACAGTGAACGGTTCCACTTATTCAAAATCTTCCCAAGATTAATTTTTATTCGTTGCTTTTGTATCGGTTTTGCGTAAAAACTATTTACAAACCTTGACTCAATTAATTAGTCTTAAAATTGGAATGCACATTAAAATTAAAAAAAATTCCTTTCGCTAATTAAAGTTTGCTATGGATAACTTCAAATACTACTTATATCGTTGTATAGCTTATCACTGATCTTTGTTGTTTTTAAGCGGAGCATTTTAGGCTGATCATCCGATTAAAACAAATATCCATCCTGTGTATGTTTCTTTCATTTCCTTTTTTTACAGTTTGGCTGGAGTGGTATCACTTAAACACACTGGGTTTCATAAGACATGCATTTTTTAACTCTTCCACCAAGGCGAACTGGGTTTGATTCTCGGCGGAGTCGCCCCAGAATTTTCGCACGAGTAAATTGTACCGAACGATGCCGCTGGTGGGTGGGTATCCACAAGGATCTACCGTTTCCACCACCCGTGCATTCCGGAGCTGCTCCATACCTACCTCACTTCACCCTCATCGGCTCTTAAGACTTTGCTTTTAACACCCGTCCTAACCTCTCCACCCCGCTCTACTTGTTAACTGCATAATATACGAGCTAAAACGACACTAAAAAAACGAACAAAAAATCCCCTTAAAAATAAAATACCCCATTGAGCCGCTTTTAAAAATTATAATAACATCTAAACCGAAGTAACTCAGTCTCTGGAGATGAAAAAAATGAAATAAACTCCAAATTAAAAAAATTCTTTGTTTCACAGTGGTTTGATTTGTCATTAATATATATTTATGATAATTATTTTCAAATTCTTCCATCAGTAATTATTGAGTTACACGTCCAAGGTAAATTATATTTTAATATTTTTTGGTAGTGTTTCAATGGTGATATTTTTTTTTATTTTAGCATTGACAGGAATGTTCTGTTTTGTATACTGTGAATAAAATGTATTGTTTGTGTACAGTCTATGCAATGGAGCCAGCCCTGTTAAATTCCGAATGTGATACCACACGTAACAAGTGACATATTGTGAGGATGGTTTCGTGGTAATGGGCACCGTACCAATTTGATGACATAAGCTGGAATCTGGTAGCGGATAAGATCTGCGTACTCAGAAACAAAGAAACGATAATATCAATATCTGAATAACGCACACGTTTTCCTCGTAACTCGTCTGGGTGTGTTGCACAAGCCCTGGAATAAGTAACAAAGTGGTTCCTTTTTGCTGGCACTCTCCATAAGAAAGACTCAAGTTTTCCTAGTACTACTTGATAAACAGGCGTATAACCTGCTAACAACAAATAAACACGAGTCAAACCAGCAGTTGGCTTGTTCGTATCTGAATACATACAGTACAATGCTAATAAAATCATCAGACATAGAAGACGAAACACAGTACACAAAACAAAGTCACTATGTTGGCAGGAACTGATCGAGTACTTAGTCTGAAGTATTATGGGCAGTTCAATGGCACGTTTGGCACTTTTTTTGGGCATGTGTTATTATTTTATAACGTATCGTAATATTTCCCTAAATGTCCTTTACGAAACGTCACTTTTTAACTTGGAGAACACTAGAAGAGTTGTTCGGCTCCCAGCACTCAGACTTACCGCTGAACAAAACTTAACACATTGGATTTCTTCTACTCGTGTTTTTGTTGGTGGTCGAAGTAGAGTACTATTCGTTATAAATGCCGGTAATTTATTTTTAATGTGGCTGAACTGAGTTTTTACTTTTGTTGTTTCGAACAAATCAGGAGCATTACAAGTAACATTAAATATTCACGGTTTTATTATTTTTTGAACGAAAGTCCTCTACAAAACCAACATTACGGTAATCAAATATTTTTCTATTCAAAGGTGTGCAATATTATAATGCGTTTTAGATTTAATGAAAAAAAAAAATGTAATGCACTAGATGAAAGGTGTTTCACTGGACCAGTATCAAATTACACTTTTCTTTCAGTACAAAATTTCTTCTGATAAGTATTACTTAATTCTCAGACAATTTTGAAAGCTTAATTTATTTTTAACTCTTGCTCAGGAAAGCAGGCAAGTAATTTTGAGAACATTAAATAAACCAAAATTAACGCCAGAGGGCTGAATACGACAGGGATATATAATTTGCAACAGGCACAGGAACACTCAGTGCTCAGAAAATTTTGACTCACGCACAGGCCTGGTCTTGGATCGTCCGGTCCGGTCTACTTGATGAGCGAGTACGACGCCAGTTTCTCATTATTAACTATAAATAATATACATTTCTAAAATGTAGCAGAAACAGCAGAAGCTGTAATTTTTAGCGTAATTTTTAAGTACTAAAATTCCTTAGGGTATTCATGTATCTTCATGCCGTGAAATTCTAGGATCACTGATTTGAGCGCAAGGGGCGTAAATCAACTTTAAACGTGTTAATTAGAGTTCTCAGGTTACGTAAGCCAAAACAGAAAAGACAAAAAGTGGCAATCCTGGATAATGAATTCTCGCCATCTTTGTCAGAAAATGTGAGGTCAGAGTGATATATTCCTTAAGTATATCATCTTGCGCCGTAGTCTAAAATGCACATCTACGGCATAAGAAATAGCGCAACAGAAATTCATCAGTATGGCAAAATATTTACTCTCAAACTTGGGAAATACTGTCATCTAAGATTGCTTTTTTCAGTGTTTTTAAACTGCCTTGCGACAATCTGTAAGACTTCAATGAACGTGTGTATATCCCACACCCACTTAATGAACATTAAAAGCCAATGCGAAAAAAGAAAGAGGAATTTGGCAGTGTACTTTAAAGATCTTTGTAATGAATTACAGAGCAGTTAGTTTTAACTCCCTATAGTCCTCAGAATTGCGTAGGAAAATATTCTAATAGAATGTACGTGAGTAAAGGAAGATTCCAACAGAAATGCACGCGACAGCGTTCTTCGGGACTGTTGTTGCTGAGTTGTCAAAATGTCTTCCAGTTGGCAATAAAGTACACGAATATGCTTACTGCATCGAAACAAGTTCCACGGTCTGAGTAAGGTTGGTTAGTTATTTCTCTCAATGTGTTGCAAGCACTCCACCAGGCTGATCCAAGTTAAGACACTTTTCAGACATGCGTCATGTGTCGCACTACTCGCGCCGTGTTGTGAGCAAGCGGTCTTATTCATGTGACAGGAGTTCACATGTCATGAAAAAGGCGAAAATAAATGCCAAAAAGAGCTCAATGTTGCAAGCCTCACGTCATCGTATAATCAATCTGATTCCCGCACAAGTGGCGTTCAGGTTGGCTGCCCTGCGGTCTCCACAAGCCTTTTATACTTGTATTAATAAAAAAGTATCTTATTTTTGGATGAATTGAACTTTCACTTATATTCTATATATAAATTATAATATTTTATTTAAAATTAGTATGAATAAAACCGAGAAAATAGGTGCATTCGCAATGCCTAGTAATAAATAGTTCTTATGCAAAATATTGTGGCACTGAGTGCGCTCGAATGCGGTGCGTTGCCCCTTTAGTGTAATTTTTTAGACTTGGTTAAGCTTTTTTTGCATGAGTTGAAGGAATATCCTGAAAGTATAACTTTAGTAGGGCATCAGAAAAGTAAAAAGTAACCGTGAATGGACTTTCATAAAGTTACGCACACTATCATATTTGTTTGTAAAATAGTGACGCTTTTGAGAAACCAATTGTACAAAAACGTCACATCGCTGTTTGAACACGTGATTCTGTACGTTCTTATGGTAATTTGTGAGCCAATGTTGAATACATGAGCAGAAGATGAAAATCAGTTTGCCACATCGTCACTCTATGGGCTAACACTGGCGTGTCCTGCTACTTTCGACAGCTGACGGCCTTATTAACCAGCTATAGTTCACAATACAGCAGTGGCGTCCCTGCTTATCAGCCTGACTTTAAAACACAGCATTGTTTTTGTTACTTCATGAATGTTAATGTATTAATTTTATTTATAGATCTGTCGGTACCCATTAAAGAAGTGAACTTTTTTTTTAGCATACATACAAGCAGATGAATTTGGCTATTGCTTGTGTTGTGAAATATAGATCTTGAACAGCTGATGTGGGACAGTTCGGCGGAGTTCAGCCACTTAGTATAATGTATTCACTTATGAATTTGTTTCGAACAACTTCCTGGTACATTCTATGATAGCGGCTGTCTCGTAAACTCTAAAAAGATTCTTACCAAGTTTCATGTGTGGCAAAGAAAACGAGAATAGAACCCGGTTCGTCTTGGCCGGAGGCTAGTGGCCTGAGTACTACACAATTTCGACCCAATCAGTGGCGGATTTCAATATTCGTTTTAGGGAGGGGGTGGTTGAAGGTGTAACGTTCTAAACATGGGATATTATCATCGGTTTACCGTTTCCCTACAGTGCTGTAAGCACTTTTACGCACACATTATTGAATTTTCTCCATACAATGTGACTATTTTATGGCTGTACTCATTAACCCAGTAATTTCGTAAAGAACGACGTGACAAAATTTCTCATACAGTTTATTCGCGGTTTCTTCATTTTTTTTAATCAAACCTTCGAAAAATCACCCCATGTATAACGTTTTTAGTTATTTCCTAAATATGGTATATATCACAAGCGTTTTATACCTCTGTTAACATAAAATTATCTTATTTTTCGTTAAATAGAAGTTTTATCTGTATTTCATTTATAAATTATAATATTTAATTTATAATAAATATTAATAAAAACAGTGAGAAAATATGTGTGTTGTTAGCGCCTAGTAAGAAATAGTTCTCATGCAAAATATTATTACAGCTGAGTGCACACGATTCGCTGTGTTGCCCTTTGGTGTAATTTTATAGACTTAGTTGAGCTTTTATTGCACGAGGCGGAGAGATAACCTGTAAGTAGGACCTAATCAAGGCTTCAGAAAATTGCGAAGTAACCGTGAATGGGTTAAAGATTAGCTATGTGCATATACAGGCTGTTCTTGAAATAAGTGTGCAAATATTGTGGGGAATTCAAGGGGGTGTCAAGACGAGTGTGTTTCGATGTAATAAACACGGTGTTGGAAATGCATACTTATGCCACACGTAAATAAAGCGCAAGACGCATATGCTGCAGGCAATAATTATCGAGTAAAGCGAGTCGACATCGAAACCGCAAGTAGCGATGTTTGTCGTCGTCGACTTGACTTTGTCAGGTGGTTCTTGCAGCGGCGCATTACTGTTCCACGCTTCCCTGCCGTTATTTTACGGACAAACGAGGCACTGATTACCCGCGAGGGCATCTTAAACAGCAACAGTTCGGCTTGCGTTTTATTTTATTTGTAGCATAACGGTGCATTTACAACATCCTCAAAACACTTGTCTTGACACCCACTTGCATTCCCAAAATATCCGCACTCATTTCAGAAACATCCTGTATATAGTATATGTTGGTGTGCTCGCATACATATAGCGATTTATTTACAGATATTAATTTGAGAACTTGTAACATTTTGGTCATACACATTTTCGTCTCAAGGAATGCACCGTCAACAGATAAATTTTAGAGATTTTTAAGGGAAGGGGAGATGCCCACTTCGCTCCTTCCTTGCATCCACTACTGCCCTAAGGGTTAGGATTGACTCGACTGTTGGGAGCGCGTATCAGCGTGCAGCAACTTCAGCGTCGGTCGACAGATATTAGGCCCCAGTGCCTGTTCCAGGGCCAGCAGCGGCCTATACAAACGCCTGAAACTTCGACTGGGCTGAAAGCCGCTTTTGTACGAAGCAAGATGCATGCAAAACCCGTGAAAGATGACGGTCTCATACTAAATCTCACGCGAGAATATCTCGTGCAAGGCAGATATCTTACGAAAGCAGGAGATGGACAACTTTCTATTTTTAGGAGAGTTTTGCACGAAAAGAGTGCTTCTTTTAGTCGTTCTCTGCTATTCAACCGGAAATGTAGGAGAAAATCATGCGCGAAGAGGAACTAGACGAAAAATATACATTGTAAAGAACCCTTGAAAAATTTGTTTTAGAAATGGAGTGGAGTTCAGATACCACTGTGAGAATTTTGGACGAATACAAGAAATGTCCTGTTCAGTGGCGTGTGGTGAACTGTTGCAAGATAAGCTGTGTTTTGTTCTGTGCTATACCTAATAGTTTACTAGTTTACACATCGCCCGTACTTAAAAGTAGTAATGCAGTTGACGTCACAGCACGTGTGTAATGGGTGAGTCACCGCTCTCTCGTGAGTGACCGCAATACATTCTGTTTCTCCTAGCTCCACTTTGGTTACTGGTTCCTGCAGCGTGAGCCAAGTGTGTACAGCAATGAGCAAGCACCAGCTTACCTTGCAACACTTCACCACACGCCACTGGACCTGTTCTGTTTAACAGCCACTACTTTAAAG
This sequence comes from Clitarchus hookeri, assembly GCA_002778355.1. Classification (NCBI taxonomy): domain Eukaryota; kingdom Metazoa; phylum Arthropoda; class Insecta; order Phasmatodea; family Phasmatidae; genus Clitarchus; species Clitarchus hookeri. Next base: position 209,616 of record NQII01002915.1, on the reverse strand, counting down.
AATGTGTGTTCATGAAATTTAATAAGTAAAATTTAGACAATCTAAGGCATTCCGAGGCCATAAACTCTTCTCTCATACAAGGATGTATTTCGATGCACGTTTGATATGTGGACTTGTTTCTCGTGGAATTTTGCTGGTATTCTCGCATGAGATCTTTCTAAATGAGATAGGCCTCGTACGAGATCAATTTTGCGTCACATAAAAGCAGCTTAACGAGATGCAAATGTGAACCGGCCTCGGTCAAGTGGTCGACGGTGGTACAAGTCATCTCTAGAAAAAGAGGAGGGGGGGGTTGGAGTTGGGGAAGGCAGCGTAATGAGGGGCTAATAAGTTGCGACATCGCACGCGAAACGTCTATCCCCTCCCCCTCCGCCAACACAGCAGCGATGTTCGGTTACACAGTTCTACAAACAAAAAATATATACGGCCCTCGCATCCGCTATGTTATACTAAGGTTTATTATACTCATGTTAGTTTGGCATCTTAAATTTTTTGCCACTAGGTAAGTGCTAGTGTCGATGTGTACCGGATATTCTCTATTTTCTACGTTATAAAACAAAAAATTGGAATTATCATAAATCAAATATAAAATAACTACGTAACTAAGTAAAATATTTATCTTCCATTATTCACGTAGATAAAATTTTTAATTAAAAGTGACCTCTTTGGAACACTGCGCACCTAGCGGCGGAAATTTTCCCTATTGCAAACTCTGTCATAAGAAAATTAGTTTTGTTCCTAACCTGAGTAGAATTAACCTTATTTATGCTGAAAGAAACTTGTTCTGTCCGACAATTTTAACGCACGATGTTAATTAATTTAAAAAATTGTTACAACAGAATAATTTAATTAAACTCAATCTCGTTTGTCCCAGTGAAAGGATACAATCAATTCTTGTTGTACGTGGTTGCAGAACAAGTTAAATTCATTTTATTATTATAGTTAGTCCCTAAGCAGTATGCTCGGCATCATCAATTATTTATACTTGTGTAGCGCAATTTAAGCTAGCAGTTTTTGCTCCAAGTGAATCTTTCTCTCATTAAAAGCATAATTTTATTGCTACCAGCGAATTATGCTATAAATGTTTTTTTACTGACATTTTAAAATTATTTGTTATATAGAAAAATACAAAAATCGTAATATTTAAACATTTAATACGCTCATTTAAATGTTTTTAAAACTGTAATAATTTGAAGGAAAAAAAATTCCCGACTCGCAGGTTTATATTTTAAAACCCGTGAAAACTGAGGTAAAGACGTTCATAATTCAAATTTTATTTTTCAGCACTCCGAAGCGTTCTGAATATTTTCTGAGAGATGTTGATGGTATTCGGGAAAGGAAAAGAATATGCAATGCCTGAATTTTGTTTCTGCATGACATAATTTGTTTTTTAATTTTATTTATTATTGTGGTTTTTATTTTCCTTTTACCCCTACCTCCCTCCTCCATAATCGACAAGTTGGGAACTCATGTACGAAGATTTATTGTGCATAAACAGAGAACAATTTTATTTTTGTTTATCTCCTTCCCACCACTATGTTTATTGTCGCCCTATTTTGTACCTACTCGAGGCAGTGTGGAAAATTTTACATTAAACTGCGGGTGTAGATCTATGTAAAACACCGCAGAAAAAAATTACGAAAAAGAAGGTTGTGATACGAGCATGTTCAGTTACAGATTAGAGAAAAAATATGTCCTGGCTTAAGCACGAACACTTGGGTTTTTGTTTCTCGTCCGAGGTTCGCTCGGACTACGATAAAATGCCGTGGCGGGAAAATTATCAGGACGTGTGGAGCCCGAGGTTATAGATAGAGGAATTGCGTGCAAAGCTGTATGACACGCAACCCCAACGTACATTATGTTGGCTTTCTTTGTGCCGTCGCGAATATTATAATACGGCACGGGTTAACTCCTGTTGCGGTCATTACTGATCTGACGAGGAAACACGGGCAAGAAGTCTGTTTGTGACGGTCTCGCCTTATTCAAGCGGTGGAATTTGTTTCGTACGAAACAGCAGTTACAGAACCGTCAGAAACATGTTGATGAACATTTGTTGTTGTAATTGTAATAATAACTCGTTAGTGGTTAAAAAAAAAAAAAACGTAAAAAAACGTAAAAAAAAGCATAACCCTATTTATTAAATAATTATTCCCTAAAATATCTATAACCAGAGAAAACGAGCCAAAAATATAAAATAATCAGAATGATACGGCCTTCGGATGTAAAGCAGATCAAGTAAGTTTGTTGTATGGGGATATGCAGACAGTTTACTGCATTATTTTTTGGCAAGTTCTGATAGAATGTTTTCAGTTATATTACGAGGCGAGCTAGTGTATTCTGTGAATGGTAGAGTGACAGTGGTTTTACTATCGAACCACACATGCTGTAATTTGTCGACAGGTCGAGAACCCAGACCAGAGAACCTCAGTATCTTTACCGCCGTATTCTTTAACCGGCAACAATTGACGCCGTGTCTACGCTCTGAACCACCAATGGCAGTCTCGTTCTTCCATTTCCGACTTGCATTTCGAATACGAAAATTTTAATTCAGTGTGTCTGGATCAACCCACGGTATATTAAAACTATCACGTTAGGCATATTAATGAAATGTTTTGCTAGACTTGTTTTTTTTTATATATAAAGTTACCGTTTGTTTTTATCTGTGCGTCTTGGTTTCTTAACACCATTTTTCGTAATGATGCAAAAGTGTTAACAAAACTGAAGTAGCCTTCCAGGTAAAAGTCTGCAGTTAAATGTTAATGTGGCAACCATGAATTAAAAATCGGAAAACTAAATTATAGAGGTAATACTTATGTCATAAAAGGCTATGCAGTGAACAAGAGAAAGGGCGTCGAAGAGAAAATATTCATTTGAAAGAAAGAAAAGTTCTTGACCTTGTAGACTGTTGTATTAAAAAATTTGTCATTTTATTAAAACCCCATTCAGAGAGGAATAAGGATTTTTCCTAGAAAATCAATTACACTTTTATTGATGCCATTAAAATACTTACCGAATATAATACTACAATGCAAAACATTATTCCCGTGCTCACTTTATTTTTAAAATTATCACGCTTTTAAAATGTAAAATTTTGAAACTCTTTTCTAAACAATCAAAACTGTTTGCCATTGGCTAACGCGCGTGTGGCGTAGTTGTACACGGTTTGGTCTCGCCATCTTAATGTCAGCGCGTGCGAACGTATTTTCGGCCGGTTGCCGTGGATTAGAGAAACTTTGAAAACGGGATGAAATTGTTTTTGGAAATATATGTTTCTTGCAAAATTTACTGATAGTTTTAACATGATTTTGTTTCAATTGTTGCCACGTTCGTTGATTTTTTAAATGTAGTCGGCGTTTCAGAACACCATTTTAGTACCTATAGCAATAGGCAATAAATTAAAACCTGTAGGTAAATATTTTATTCAAGAATTTTACTCTCACGAATAACCACTGTTCTTTTGGACTCGTGTCATTGTGCTCAATTTAAATATTTTCCTGCAAACACATTCTTCTCAATGTTCAAAAACGTGAAGCGTTTTATGGGCACATTTAACGAAATTGCCTTTATGTTTCATAAAAACTTTGTGGTTTACACTATACGGCAAATATTNACGAAATTGCCTTTATGTTTCATAAAAACTTTGTGGTTTACACTATACGGCAAATATTTTTTTGCACTTTGTTATCTATCAGGAGTACATTTCGTTGTATTTTTGTTTAGTGGAATTATGAAACACTTGCCGGTGTTCGATGAAACAAATATAACATTAAAATCTTCCGAAACAACAAAATATAATAAAAATTCCAAAAGCAGACGTTACCCGCTAAGGNAACAAATATAACATTAAAATCTTCCGAAACAACAAAATATAATAAAAATTCCAAAAGCAGACGTTACCCGCTAAGGAATTTGCATGTAAACAAGGAAGTCCTTCATAATATGACCGTGATGTATACTAACGTCACAGGCACATCAACATGGTGGCGTCCGTTTTTCCCCGCACCAAATCGTAGTCTTATTTTAAAATGCGTTATTATCGAGTTATACGCACATAAATAAAGAAAGGACCACAGCGCGAGTCTTAAAATGTATACTACTATCATGGGGCAGGCAGAAAAAAGTATGAAAAATCCCTATTACATCATTTTTTTAAAGTGGTACTAAAAACATTCTAATTTAAGCAATCTATATTTTAAGAGTGCCTGCTGTGTCAATAAACGTCCAAACAAAAACTGTCATTAATGATTTTTTTCATTAAAGGATGGGAGCAAGAATAAAAGTAGTAAATAATTAAAGAAACAAATACACATCATACTGGGAGCGGGCGCACCCTAAGTAACACGGTCAGAGGTTCACAGGCAGACGTCGCCCTTGAAGGCGTGGCATGAACTAGCACCATAAGACGGAAAAATGATTGTATGCAGGGGTGGTGGGGGGAAACAGGCAGTACCCAGAGAAAACTCTCTGGCATTCGGTGACGTCCGCTACGTATCCCACATCCAGATTCTGAACATCACGGCGAAGGCCGACGTACTACTCTCCAAAGAACATAAAAGGAAAGAATTCCAATCAAACTTAGAGTAGAGAATCTTATATGATCATTTGTTTGCCGAAGAATGTTCTGCGTATTGCCAACGTTAGAAGTCAGAATAAAATACTAATGTTCCAATTAATTATGTTGGCAGACAGCGCGCATGAAGTTGCCAGTGAGTATTTTATTTTTAAGACTGGACTACGCTTTATGGGCAACGTCACTGACTGCATCGTTTATTCGCAGTTGTTTGATATCACAAATGCATTCGAAAGACTAAGCGCCATAATGACGGAGATGAAACAATAATTTATCAACGGTTTCATGTTAATGAATACTCATGAAAATACACGTGGCACGAACTAACAGATATCAAAACCGAATGGAAAAATAAAACACTATGAAAATAAAATATGTAAACAAGCACAATGCGCAGCTAGTAAATATTGTTTTAAAAGCGCAAGAAATGTTCGCTCATCTGGTGAGGCGTCCTCTGTCGAGTAGGGCTTGTTACATAATACGCAGTGGCGCACTTCTCGCCGGGAGTAGGCCGGTCTGAGTCGAGCAGCCGGAGTTACACAGGGTTAAGGTTTATTATACTCAAGTTGAGAATCTCAGTGCTGATAGTTTGGCAAATAAATATTCTCGCCACCAGGTATCACTGGTGCTGAAAGTGTACTGGTTTTTCTCAGTTTTGAATGTAAAGTAATGAGATGCCTGCGATTTTCATAAAATAAATGTAATTGTTCGACATGTACCTATTTGTATTTAGTTAGAATCTACTGTACGTAAAGAGTAAACTTGGTTTTTTGCACTTAAGTTAAAAATTTACAAAATACGTCCACGTGTCTTTTAATATTCGGTCATAAATTATATTTGGCAAAATGTTGGTTTACAAAATTAATTCATTAAATGTGAAAATTAGATTGGAAAGTTTATTTTAATTACAGCTATATTAATTTTGATCTTAAATTCGTGACTCTTTACTAATTAAATTAGATTATTTATGAACGCTCAATGGCACACACATTTGCATTTTTACATTATACTCTTTTAACACCATTGGAGGACTTGGAAAATGGTTAAAAAAGAAAGATAATGCTTAATATTTTGTCTGGAGCGAGTATATGTCCCAATTAGTGCCAAAGACACAATTTATACACAAATAAATAACATCTTTCAATTTACAGCTATTTAAAAAATGACCTCATGGGAACACCAGCACATCTTGCGGCGGAAATTTTCCCTATACCATACTCTCCCATAAGGATTTTCGTATTGTTTCCAAACTGAGTAGAATAAACTTTAACTGGGTTCTAGCCAGCCTGGGTCGTCTTCGCCTCTGCATGCTTGCTATTGCAGATGATATTCCTGTTGTGCACTTTGAGTGGACGATATATTTAGTATTTTTATAAAAANCTGCATGCTTGCTATTGCAGATGATATTCCTGTTGTGCACTTTGAGTGGACGATATATTTAGTATTTTTATAAAAATTTATCATTCGTATTTACCAAGAAAAAAATTGAGGTTGATTTCAAGAATGGCAAAGATATGACTCCCTTTCTGGTATAAAATTCATTGTTATTTACCACGCGTTTCTTATAAATTGCAAACTAAAGAAAGTTCCTATAGTGAAAAGTCTGCATCATGAATGCTATTTCTATATAACTTGTCCAAAGAAGTGAATATAATTGTGCTCCTGCGAGCCATATCATTAAAAAAATACCATCGTCTTTACGCGATAACACTTATCTTGCGACGTCGTTTGTTTTCGATAAGGTTTTTAGACAACCCGCGTGAGGTGGGATTTCAGTGCCAAACGTGGCGGGATGCATTAANGGTTTGTTTTCGATAAGGTTTTTAGACAACCCGCGTGAGGTGGGATTTCAGTGCCAAACGTGGCGGGATGCATTAATGTTGGCAGTTTATGTCCTTTCTTGAAGATTGAAACTCGCCAACTGCTTGAGTCGGTAGGCATGTACTTGACTAACTCCAAGGAAAGACACTCCTCCTTCGTCAGTAAAGCGGGACCTTGCCGAAGTACTGCTGCTCTATGTCAGGTGCTCGCCCAACTGGGAGAACAACCGGCTATGGACGTGTCGGGCTATTGCAAGTCCTTGTATCAGAGACCAAGCGGATCCATCCATAGTTGTGGGAAGAGCTAGTTATGCGCAAGTAAAGCCTGTAATCTTGATTACAGACGTTTTTTTTTAGCTGCGAGAGGGATCCTACTGCCTCATTGCGGAACCACTGGGTGACCAACCAAATGTGGAAAAACTCCCGCCAGGTCCCCACGCCGTTTTACCAAAAGGGTATTTGCCTCCCAAGCTGTCATTTAATCACGACCAGTCGCGATGGTTTCAACGTGGTGGTGGGCTGGTAAACTTTTTAAAGTCAGATCGTTGTGTCCTAATCAGGAATTTCGTTGCTAATAAATTCAATCTGTACGGTAATGGACGAGACGATCTGCAGGGGGTGATTTGGCCGGGCTGTTCCGGACATCAGAACTTGGGTTCGGCGAGCGCAGGCCCTGTTGGTAAGTCGGGATACCCCACAAGTGTCAATGATTAGGAAATAGTAACACAGGCTGTCCTATGACTACGCTTGAGGTTCCCTCTTTTTGACTGGCGAAGGCGGAGATTAAAGGATAGACATCCCTCCTCGTGGGCTCTCGTTTTCGCCAGTACGCCCAGGTCAGATCGGTTGGACTCGTGCTGATATTGGTTGAAAAATTCGCTAGATTTGTGAGCATTTCCCTGGTTGAGAATACGATGAAGGGCACGTAATAAGAAAATTATAATAGGAACCGCGAAAACCCCATTATTGTTTCATTCATACTAATTTAAGAAGGCATGGCAAATGTTCATTGTAGCTTAGCATATTTGTTAGGCAGTATCAACCTGAAAAGAATCTTAGAGAATTCTGGAAACATAGAATTCTGAAAATCATCATTTTGTGTATATCTGTTGGTATCACTTTTTACTGTCACGTTGCTATAGAAAGTTTCCGTCCGCCGCACTAAAAGCCACAATTCTACAGAATAAAAAATAATGCCACAGCATTTCACAACATTTAAGTTTTTCTTGTGTAGAATGTTAAAGAAAACGTCTTTTAATCTTACTCTGTCTTTGTTTCCCCACATTGGCTTTTATTAACATGTGTCATGCGATAAACGCTTTAAAAAGGTTCGTTTATGTATTTAACACATACATCTCATTGAAAGACAGGCTCATTTTTCTCTAATATGGATGTGGGGTCAATTGTTTTTATGCATCTGATTAGGACTTATGAAATTTCTGTGGTGCAATGAACACTTCATCGGTTGTAAAAAAGCCACTTTTCTGAAATCTTTCCGTGAATAATCTCTGTTCACACATGCTAGTTCGTAGTGCTAAGAAATTCTGTCAGTTTCATACAATTTGTTCTCGGGCGCTTCAACAGTACATCAGAACACATACTCTATACATAAACATTCTGTAGACTTATTTTTCTAACATTTTCTCCTGATTTTAATTAGCGAAAAGTAGGTTTACATGGAAAATCTGGATGATATATTAGCCAAGAGAGATATGGTCTTGTTAACTGCTACAGATCAGCCAAATCTGATTGCGAACCAATCAAAATTACTACAATGTAATCGCTAACAGTGCAATGACTATTACAGTAACTGAGCTTAACTGATTCATGCCTTATCAATTCCGCTGGCTTTCAAGTCAGTAGTAGTTCAGTAACTGAATCTTCAGTTAATAGAGATTTACTTGCTTAAATTGCTGATTTAACTTCAGAAAGCAGATTGTAAGTGTGCACATCGGTGTCTAATGATGTCAACGTAACATGACGTATCTATTGGCTTATAACTAACTTTGACGCGCCCGTCGCTGAATGATACATATGTAGTTTGGAAGACATCTAAACACATAAATGCAGCATGCACTGTTCGTATATAAAATTCACGTAGATTTTTTGATAATCCGTTTTAAGAACCATAGTTGGTTGTAAAAATCGGCCTGTGTGAGAGCATTGCCTGTCTTCAGCTGGTTTTAAGAAACAGAGAAGAATATTTTTGCACGCACTTATGGTGACGTGAAGAAGTACAATGACCGATTCCTTTCCAGCTCCTGCATCGCTGAGAAACTTGCTCTGTCTCTAATAACCTCGATGTCGACGAGACGTTAAACCTTATCTAATATCGAGGGAAAAAGATGCGATACGTATGTTGGGATTCGAATTACACCCTCAAGCATTTATGAAACACTTCTGATTTTATTGCAAATATTTTTTGTTATATTCCACCTACGGCAGAAAGAGGCCAATTACGCGATCGAAGAAGAATATGCACGTAGCTGCTCATCTGTTTACGGATTACACGTGTATGTGCGAGTGGCTGTTTCCCGATAATCTGCACGTGCCACAATGATGCGTAAATTACTAGGTACAGCTTTGAGGTTGTCACCTTGATGGCCTCCTTAAGAAAACTGGCGTCGTTTAAGTGCTTAATTCCATATGTCGGTCTTGGAATCTTTCAAAGTATTGCATGGCTTACAGTTCTGGACTGTCGTCTGCGCGATTTCTCCGCAGCTCCGGATGGTGGTGAAATGGACAGTAAACTTTGGCATCTAGGCAATCAACCTGTTATTACAGGTGTTGAAATTCTTGTCTAGAAATGAGTTTGTCTCAAATTCATCTTTCCGTCATCTTTTCGTGTGGTGAATTGGAAGTTGTGCAGACAACAACAGTCTTGTGTCAGTTTAGAACGTGTCCATTGAACTGCCTTTATTATGTCATGTCACAGGCTGCTGATCATTGTCACAAACTCCTGGAAATTTCGCTCGCAATTTGCTAGCAGGTTGTGAGATAGCATCAGGGTCCGAAATTCGCGCTGCTTATCCAAGTACGACTTTTTAAAGAACAAACGAGATATTCACTCGTTTGTGTTCAGGATTGTGAAGGTCTTCACGATATCAAATAACAGCGAAATCCTCAGGTGTTTGCCGAAGCGGGGCGATGGACCGAGGTCCATCTTTACTGCGGGACATTCTGCTGTCGCCTGCCCTTGTCGCGATGTGGCCGGGCAGCCGAAAGGAACCGTTCCAGTCGAGCGAGGGCCGTCCCGTGTGGGGGAGGAGACATACCTGGAGGCCGGGTGGGTGGAGTGTAGGTGTTGTTAGGCTTCACGTTGGAGTTGCCGAAGGTCGTGCCGAAGGTGAGTTGCGCGGTGTACGAAGCCTCAGCTGACGCCGCCGCCACCGCCACCAGCACCACCAAGGACGCCCAGGAAGCGTCGCCGAACCTCCAAGGTGCCGCCATCGCTGAGGACTCGAGACTGGAAGCGTCTTCACCTCGTCCTGACCTCTCCCCTCCTTGCCCGACGACTGCGGAGGAAACGGCCATAGAGCGCATGCGTCTCGGGACACCTGACTGTGCAAGAAGGGCGCACCTACGTGCCCCGCATGCTCGCGTGCATCGCCAATAAAATATAGACCTGCAGGTTTTCTCTCTTTCTCTCTTTTCGACTGCTCCCCCTCTACCTACCTGCCTTCATCAGATTATGTATCGTGCGCTTTCTTCTTAAAGAAAACGACGCAGTGCCTGGTGGAATTATTATTATGTAAGTGGAAAGGAATGACATATAAGTATACAAATTTACAAAGAAATCTTTGGCGAGCCCTTCGAGTCATTCGCGTGATACAAAACCTTTTCACAATTGGTTATAAATTACGTACAGACGTATATCCTAATTAAAATAACTCCGAATCTAAGATATATTTTGTTTCATGACTTTTTTCTGAACTTCAATGCTGTAAAACATTTTGTAGACCCTATTCATATTTTAAATTTATATGCAATACAAAGGAAAATAGTTACGGGCATTCAATTTTATAAACATAAAATACTTCAATATAGGTAGTAAACTAGGAAAGTGACTTTCAAATATCTTATTTTGGACCCCCAGTGATAATATGATGAGCGCCATACACGGGACGTAGTGCGACGAGTGGATTTTCGTATGTAATTTCAGTTCTTGAAGATGGCAACCCACCATATACCAACGTTCCTGAGTCGAGACTCAACTACCAGGCAACCCAGCCTCAAACTATGGACATGCGTCGCTGTCGCGGGACGGCCAATCCAGCTAGCTGCCGCCCCTTTCGTGCTCTTTCTCTCTTTCTCGCACCCAGATAAGACGCTCTAGCGTCCTGACGCCGGCGCCACGAGCACGCGAGCTATGACGTCACGACAAGCCTCCACGGACTTATCCAGCGGAGCGAGATCGCGTGCTGTCGTGTAATTGGCGT